>JBBBDQ010000932.1:6527500-6647500 GCA_037127315.1 Ascarosepion bandense
GTGTGCATGGACAAAGAAATCAACGCTGCATGGTGACTGGCAGTTTCACACCTTAAGCAATCAGACAATGTCTTTATGCTTGAAACTCCTAATCACCATGCAATGTTGATTTCTATGTCCACACTGTTTATATCTATATATGCTCTATACCAAATACTGAACACTCTTCCCTATAATTATAGCAAATTTTAAACCATTATCCATTATTTATGCTTAGATTATTTAAACTCTTATTTACCAGTCCTCATTCTATATTCCCCATTCCTTTAAAAAGCAACACTTTCTAAAATGTGGTGTGGTACGAAAGTCAAGAGTGTTTAACTTTAAGGAAGGTACACAAATTGGCAATAAAGTAGACAATATCTTTTAGGATAAGCGAAATGATTTTGGTTTAAGTCATTTGCTTTCTAAGAAAACAGATTATTAATAGTTTTTTTTTTTTAAATTATCATTGACTATTTTTTTTCTGACCATTTACGTTTTATCAAAAGATTTCAGAGGTCGCCATCCTTCCGTTATGAAGAAAATGAAACGAAATTGAACTAAAGGAATGGCTTCTGAATTTATATCTTAAGGCCTAACTTTAACCCGCATCTTTCTAGGCATCAGTTTAAACAAATGCTGTTTTTTTTCTACATATATCCAAACTATAAATATCTTGTTATAATTCTGAATCTCCCTCCCTGAGTTACCACAACTGTTATACTTTGCCACTCCACCCACGTCTATTGAACAGGTATAGAGGCTAATCCCTTGTTCCCTGCTTAGGATGTGGTTTACAGCTTTCTCTTTTCCAATCTTTTCACTTTTCTTTTTTTTCAATTGGAGTAGATAGACTAAAGTATTACCCGGTTCACACTCCACCCACATCTATTGAACAGGTATAGAGGCTAATCCCTTGTTCCCTGTTTAGGATGTGGTTTCCGGCTTCTCTCTTCTAATCTTTTCACTCTTACATAGCCCCCTGCACATCAGTGGCGTTACCACCTTGCTCGGGGTGATATGATTAAAATAAAAAAAAAATACCTCATAAATGACAGACAGTTTAATTTTTCATGGAAATACTGAAAAAACAGAGAAGCTTCAGGTACTTTAACGTCATGTAATGGTCAGCAAGCTTGCCTTGCTAGATTAATTATAACTGAGTAGTGAGTTTGATCCTCACTAAGTGCCCCTTACTTTTTGCCTTGTGTCATATCTAAACTATGCTTAGAAAATCACCAAACCAGAGAAGCTACTTGGTTTCAGTGAAAAAAAGAAGGTAAGAGAAAAAAGGCTATTGCATTCTCATGTGTTTAACATCTTTTCAGGGAAATGAAATAGTTGTCAATTTCAAATTCTTTTAATTGTACCCCCTTACTTCTTAAAATAATAACCAGTATTTATATTTATGATTGTTATTGCAATATTTTATTAAAGCTGTTAAGCTCAAATATTTAATGATGCAATAAGAGAATTTCTACAGATATTTTATTGTTGCTGAACTTGCTATGGGCATATTCAATCATTAAATAAAGAATTAGAAGTCATCAGAAATTTAATATAGGAAAATCATGAAATTTCCATGGGTCTAAACTAGTAAACTATAATTTTAACAAGTGAAAGTTTCACAGAAATATGTTAGAAATTTTCATTATTTTCATCTAAAATCAAGAAAAGACAAACTTTAAGTAAACTGGTTACAATATAAATCTAAAAAAAAAGATAGATAGATAGATAGATAGATAGATAAGAACAGACTGAGATAGATAGATAGATAGATAGATAGATAGATAGATAAGAACAGACTGAGATAGATAGATAGATAGATATTAATATTAATTATAGTTGTAATACCAATAACAACAGAACTAATTCTGTCAAGATTATCAATAATTAAACTACAACTGAGATCGTCTTGAAACTCACCGGGAACTAACCCGCAGGGAAAAGAAGGGAAAAAATAAACAAACGAAATACCTGAACAAAAAGTCAAGCATTCGTGAGAAAGAAAAAAAACCCAGGACAAAAACCTTAACAATAAAGAGCTCAATACGAAAGCAGAGTGCACAAAGCACCCAAATTGACCAATTTTCCCTGACGAGCTGTTAAGCAAAACTGTGGTAGGTTATTGGCTCACTTAGATTTTCGATTTAGGTAGATAGATAGCCTGACAGCTACAACCTCCAAGAATTTAAATGTAAAGTCAATAGTCATCTTGTCCCTCACTAAAATGCATCCTCTCATCTCATTTCTCCAGTATTCTCATCCCTCTCCTACCCGCTTCCTGACACCCCCTTTATTCTGTCACTCCTCCTCATAACTTTCCTCCTATGTAAACCCCTGGACAACGGTGGCAGTATAATGCCTTGCTTGAAGCAATATGATTATTTAAAATTAAAAAAAAAATCTAATAACCTCTTATGTCTTAGTGGCTTTATTGTGTTGCTTAGGGAAAATTCAATTGAATAAAAATAAAAAGGTATGCAGACCACTGTCTTCCCCCATCTCTCTTTTCCTTAATATGCCTTGTGAGAATTAAATTTTCCAAGCCTTCCTACCTCATGTGTCCAAGTTTCAATTGTTCAAATGTTTCTTCCTGATTTTGAGTATAAGTGTTCTCAGCAAAATTTTAAAAAAGACGATTCCTTTCTCACTACTCCCCAAAAGCCCAAGCTGACTGACTGATAAAACAAAGTGTGACGGTTCAGTTTCAGACACCCTGATACCCACAATACCGACTCACTTATCCCCAGGTAATCATTTACTAAGCTGGACTTAGTTTGGCACAAGGCTATAAGTATGGCATTATTAAGAACAGGAAATATAGTAAAAAATATTTTTATTCCATTCTTCATCAGAACTAAAATCAAGTCTCTCTCTATGGTACCATGACCCTTCAGGATGAAAGTAATCATGGTTCTTCACAGCTTCCTGTCTTTGAAGTACTTGTTCTTTCTACTATCTATTTGCTCAAACTAGGTTTGAAGTAGAACTTTCAAAAAGAAGATATAAAGATTTTACAAGTAAATTTTAAGGAAAGAATCCTATAAATAAATAGTCTTTCCAATTACATTTTGATGTTAGACCAATTCACATCTTTGAATATCAAAAACTCAATATAATGAATTCTTTTTTTAATTTTCATGAAGTACACTAAATATTTTTAAATATTTTTCATAACAGTTAAAATCATAGTAAAATACAAAAGTAATTATAAAACAAATAGTAAAATGACCATCTTATTCTTTGGGTCATAAATTCCACGTTTTTTTTTTTAATTTATGAGAAAGAATAAGTGTATTCAAGAAAAAGTATAAATTTAAGTATTAAATTTTGCAGTTATAGAATTATTTTGCAAATAAATATGTTGTCCAAAATAAAGAAATAAATATGAATATTGAAGAAACAAATAATTAACCAGATCTTGGTTTTCAAATTTCAAAAAATAAATTTCTTGTGAAGGGTTTTAGGGAACTAAATCCTAAACTATCCCTCTGCATTTCGTACTGGAGAGAAGGGCTTTGTCACAGTAATAGTACAAGGTTTTCAAACAGCCTATTTAAAATATAGATATATCATTTAGTTTTTAATTTTCTTGTTATATCTTGAGTCATCTTCCTTGTTTCTGTTGGATAAATAAAATAAAAAGAAAAGGTTTTATTTTGATAAAATTAATTAAAAGGCCAATATTAAAAACTTCATTTTCTAAAATTCAGTTATGAAAAGGTATTTTTATTTTTACTAACCAAAACTGCTTGTAGTTCCTAAAATTCAAATATGAAAAGGTATTTTTATTTTCACTAACCAAAACTGCTTTTAGTTCCTAAAATTCAAATATGAAAAGGTATTTTTATTTTCCTTAACCAAAACTGCTTGTAGTTCCCACAAATATTATAACTAAAACCAGACTGTTCTTGTAGTTACTTGACAGATATATGGAAAGCTATTTCTCCAGCAGACTTTTACACTTTCAGAAAATTGAAACTAAAGCAGTTCTGCAAAAACCAGATTAAATGGTAATAAATATTTTCTCTTTCTCTTTAAATGCTATGTCCCTTAAGGATGCAGACAATCATGGCTCTCTACAGCTTCCTTTATTTTAATATCTGTAAACTTTACATTGTCATGAATGTTCTTGAAAAAGATGATTACTAATTGCTTTCTCATCAGTTTTGAAACTAAAGTTGTTGTTCCCTTAAACTGTTTGCCAACCATAGTTGAGAGACCAGTCTGATCAGTGATTTAACTCATGAAAGAGAGAAGTGATAGGTTTATGCCTTTCCCAAAAGAACTAGTGCAAAATGAACACAAGCTATCCCAGCTAGGATTTGAACTCTGATCATCAATTCCATTTTTTGTGTTGTTAACTGTTATGTTACTCCCATTTCCATTTTCACCTTTCTTAGAATAAAAAAAATGCTAAAATTGGTTGCTTAACTTTTCGAATCTTTAACGTTAAAAACCAATAAACAAAAATCGATCACTTCTGAAGTTTCCTAAAAACTTCTGACTATAAGAACCATTATAAAACAATCAAAAATTATCTTTTTTTTTTTAAATAAGAGTATCTTAAACTAAACACTCCTAATGCTACTTTTTGGTCAGAAAAATATACATTTACTAAGAAACAATTTACAAAGAAGATAACTTCATTCATTCATCCATCCATTCAATTATTTATAAATATTAAATGTTAAATGTTTTGACAGTGTTTCCGAATATGCCAACTATATTATATCAATTGTTGAATGATGGGGAAAAGTTTGTATTTTGCAACCCTAGGAAGGGCTGCAGTTGTTATTTTTACTGGAAAAAGGACCTGTGGAAAAAGAAATGAATGCAAAATATTTTATATTAGACAAAAAATCAACACAATATAATGTAGGTAGGTACTCTTGTGTAAAAAATACAAGTGCCAACACCATTAAATTATCCAAGCGCCAACACCATTAAAGTATCTAAATGCCAACACCATTAAATTATCTAAGTGCCAACACCATTAAAGTATCTAAGTGCCAACACCATTAAAGTATCTAAGTGCCAACACCATTAAAGTATCTAAGTGCCAACACCATTAAAGTATCTAAGTGCCAACACCATTAAATTGTCCAAGTGCCAACACCATTAAATTGTCCAAGTACCAACACCATTAAAGTATCCAAGTACCAACACCATTAAAGTATCCAAGTACCAACACCATTAAAGTATCCAAGTACCAACACCATTAAAGTATCCAAGTACCAACACCATTAAAGTATCCAAGTACCAACACCATTAAAGTATCCAAGTACCAACACCATTAAAGTATCCAAGTACCAACACCATTAAAGTATCCAAGTACCAACACCATTAAAGTATCCAAGCGCCAACACCATTAAAGTATCCAAGCGCCAACACCATTAAATTGTCCAAGTGCCAATACCATTAAATGAATTCTTTCAATTTCACCTCCATCCATGCTTATTTGGTATGGCAGGTTTATTACATTTCATATAAATTTTCTCCATGATTATTTTGTTATAGAAATAAAAAGTTACCAGTGAAATGCTTATTTTTTAAGTTGAAAACTTTCCACCCGCATGATTAATTCAAATGGCACTTGTATTTAATACAAAAGAGAACATAAATAAAAAGATCTAAAAATCAATCACACATAAAATTTACAAAAAGAAAACAAATAATTGACTAATTGTAATTTATTGAAATTTTTTTTAATATTTAAAAACTTTATATTCAGAAAAGAAAATTATTTTAGATTTCACTGAAAGATTTCTGTCTGAATTTCTAAGATTAGGAGTTATCATTATTTATGCTATTTACACGCGGACTATTGTCCTCAGCTTTGTTGTTGTTATCACATCATTTTGGCCGGAATACAGAACAATCGAAACGTTTACTGAAAGAGTTTGAATAACTGTATTGAAAAATAAAGCTTAGATATTTTTAAACATATTTTTTTATAAATTGAATTTTTTTCAACAAATATGTGAGAATTTTTTTTAAATCTAAATAATATTAAAAACAAAATCTATTAAAACTGGCATAGTGATTTCTGCTCAGTCCTCACTTGTCTTGATAGAGTTTAAAAGTACTTTACACAGCCTTGTGCATGATGATTTTTAACCACCCTACAACCCCCTCCCACTAAAAGCATTGCAAGCCTCTCGCTCAACATGTTCTGATAAACTCTGTTCTATATTCCCACCGCCCCTGACCTTTACAACTGTGATCCACCATGCCACATACACAAGTGTGAATCATCCCTATTCCTTTCATATTCCAAGAGTAAAAAGGAATAGACTCCCGGCATGGTATTTCTCAAATCGCTACACTCTTGATCTCTTCAAAATTTAAGGTTAACTGTTAGATTTCCTACATAACCTCTTCACGTCTTGCCTTTTCTTATTCTCATACAACACCACACAGAAATATTCTACTTTGAGTGGCTCTTGGGTCTTGCATTGGGTGAATGAATATCAGGTAAAAATAAGTTCTTATCAAAATGGCTGACCGACTCAACAAACAGTTTTTGGTTCATTACTTAAGGAAACATACGTATTTATCTCTGTTTTCTATTCAATCACCAAGTATTTGAATTAGAAAAATGAAGATACAATCAGAGTTTGGGATTAAAATGTTGGTAGCTTTGCTTAAAAATATAATCCTTGGAAATTAAAATTTGTGTAGATGTGTGTGGACACAAATATAAATATATATATATATATATATATATATATATATATATATATATATATTCAGAAATTATAACATGGATATGTTATAATATCACGACAAAAGTAGCTATTTTGTTTTGACACTTTTTGTGTCTTGTCAATATATATATGCAATTTGTTATAGATATTATATTATTTATATATTATATATGCACAGTAGTTATTTGAAAGTGCTCAATATCAGTGATAGTTTGATGATCGCAATAGCGTGAAACCCCGGGTCACAAACTCACACCAATCTAAATGAATATATATATATATATATATATATATATATATATATATATAGTCATCTGCAAATAGATCTGTTTTGCTGTATCACAGCTCATCAGTATGGTTAGACATCCGATTGCTTTTACCCAGGATTGAAACCTGAGCAAATTGGCATTGGTCAGTGATTCTACCTCTGAGCTATGGGTGCTTGGTAGGAGGAGGCAGACTGTGTGTGTGTGTGTGTGTGTGTGTGTATATATATATATATATATATATATACACACACACCCCAAAACACACAGTTATATATATGTTTTGTATTTTTCAAACCTGCTGATTGCATTCAAGCATGAAACATTGATATATGTATATATATATATATATGTGTGTGTGTGTGTGTGTGTGTGTGAGATGGCTGCCAACTTGTTAGACAAGTACAGCCATTGCTAACACTTTTTCTTTTGTAGTTGGTCTTCTACATGTATTCACTGGTTAAGAGACCTGCAGTGGCTCATAAAACCTGTCAGTGTTTTGCATTGTTTGTTATAGATGGCATGTATAAACTTGCCCATAGGCAGTAGTAGTTGTTGATTTTGGGCATTGGCATCTGTTTCATGCCTTTCCTGAGTCTTGTTAGGACAACTGAGGTCTGCTTGGCGATAATGCATTAGTGTCAGATGGCTGTTATCATTAATAAGACCTTTGATGACTGACCAGACCAGCCTTAGAGAGATAGATATGATTGCATTGACCGCAAGGCCAGGTTGGAACATCAGAGTTAGTTAAAGTCCTTTTTCTGGCCACTCATTTTATTTCTGCCTGCTTTTGAGATGCATTGTGGAAGGTCTTGATGCCATGCAACTCAGTTGCTGGAAAGCTCTTCCCAGTTGCTATCATCAATATAACACTTAGAGATGAGTTTTTGAGACAGTCTTTGAAATGGTGCCTAACTTTATCTTGTGGTTGTCTGTGGATCCCCAGTTCTCCATACACAATCTGTTTGAGAATTCAGTGATCTTCTAATTGAGAGACATGTCCTGTGTTTGTGGATATATATATATATATATATATATATTAATATACGTATCAACAATAAAGTAGCACTAATAAATTTTTCTGAAAAACTAACGCTAACAAATCGGTAATGTAAATCGTCAAAAACCCAACGAGGGCTACCACGTGGGTTATAGGGGAAGAAAAGAAAGATACAAACAAAGCCCAATAACAATGAGTCAAGAGCTTGTTTGAAAGAAAAAACCCCAAGACAAAAACCTTAACAGTAGAGAGCTCAATACGAAAGTACGAAAGTAGAGCAAAAATACAATAAACTAAATCTAAAAGTGAGCCAAATGACAACCGTGGTTTCACTCAACAGATCGTCAGGACCTGACGATCCGTTGAGTGAAACCGCGGTTGGCTCACTTTTAGATTTAGTTTATTGTGTGTGTATATATATATATATATATATATATATATATATATATTCTTCATTTGTAAACAAGTTATTATGTGACCTAGGTTTCTACAATGTGGTGTCTTCAGGCAATTTGCAATAACTGATTTTATCATTTCTTTTTAAGAACGCTCATGTAATGGGGATTTTTTTCAACACTCGAGAAATTTTTGAACACACAATTTTTAAAATTAGAAGAAATTATAACGTTTTCATCCATGGTTGTCTGAATCTAATACGTATTTCATGCTATGGTTACACTTAGTCATGGTTTCTGTTTTTTCATTCAGTGATTCATTTTTGTTTGGGAATAACTTAATAGCTAACTTTTCTCCCTAGCACAGTCTACAAATTTTGCCACTGTTGTAAGGCTTGGCTGTTTTCACTATACTCCACATTATGTCTGGGTCTTTTTCATATTTTAATTTCCACACATGGCTAGCCAATTTTGTAAAATTTTTTAAATTTTTCTAAAACTTAATGAACCATACTAAAAAATACTTCTTAGGTTCATACAACCATGGATGAAAACATTCTAATTCCTTGTAATTTTTAAAATTACGCGTTTAAATATTCCCTGTCACGTGAGTGTTGAAAAAACAAAACAAAACAAAAAACACCATTATGTGAGTGTTCTCAAAAAAAAACAGTAAACGGTAAAATCAGTTTTTGAAAATTGCCTGAAAACATCACTCATGGTAGAAACCTAGGTCACGTAATAACTCATTTACAAATGAAAAATATTCAAGGTTCTACAATATAATTGTATTGAACACTTTAATACAAATGTACACTGGTCTAATTTTATTATGACTAGAAACTAAGTAATTAAACTATATATATATATTTATATATATATATATTTCTCTCTTATCCTTTGGATTATTTCATTTTTTTTATAATAATTTTTGTAATATATATATATATATATATAAATACAAATATTATGCTCTCGTTATGATTGAGAACTCTAAAGAGGAAAATCTGAAAAAAAAATATTTACGACTTTGGCTATATGTGCATTACTCTTCAGCAATGAATTGAGTTCTTTCAGTGACTGGCATGTGTATACACTGCTTCTATAAAACATGCTAAATTTTTCCTCCTCTGATTTCATGCGCCTATGACTTAGGGGGTAGCAACTCTGACTGACATCAAATCAGTCGAGTTTTGATCCTGGCCAGAGACAAGTGGATGTCTAGCCACACTGATGAGCTGTGATACAGCGAAACAGGCTTGTATATTGATGACAAAAAGTATGTGTGTGTGTGTGTGTGTGTGTGTGTGTGTGTTTAAATAAATCTACCATTCATCCATGCATTGAATACTGTTGACATACATGGATTGGTGTTCCTGCTATACGTCTCAAGGTTCCTGACAAAATCCAAAGAAGGATCTGCAATGAAATCAATCCTGACTTGGCATCTCGACTTCAGTTACTTTCTCACCAAAGTGACATGGCTTCCCTCTGTCTTTTCTACAAATATTTTCATAGCAACTGCTTTGATGAGCATTTTTAAACATGCTATTAGATTGGATGTGTTGATATGCCTTGTGGTGCAGTGGATATCAGCTTGAAATGAGAAATCAGAAAGCCAAGTCTGAATTCCAGTTGAATTTGCTGCATTCATTTACCCTTGGAAAAGGTATGAATCTGTTGCTTCTCCCTCTAGCTATGGGTTAAATAGCAGGACAAATTTGCTCCTAGAGCCTTGGTTGGCAACCAGTCTACTGCAAAAAGTAATGGTAACCTGCTACGGAAAATCATCTGCCCAGTCAGTCATGTTTTTTCGAGACATGATTGCCCAAAAATGTATCATGTATGACATTTAACTGACTGATTAGATTGGCATCAAGGTCCCACCCTTTTACCATTGATATAATTGCCTTTTCTACTCTAACAGTTTCTTTTCTCATACTTCTCGTCTTTGGAACTCCCTTCTGTTTACTTGCTTCTCTGATAGATACAATCACAAAAAATTTAAATTCAATGACAGTTGACATCTTCTATATTCTTGAATATCATACATCTTTTATCCTTTTCTCAATACCATTTGTACCCAGTCTTTTCTCTCACTGTAACCCCCCCCCCTGTGCACTAGTGGCAGCCCCACTTTACTGGGGGTGAAAAGATTAGAAAAAAACAAAAAACTAAAAAACACACGCACACATTTTTTTTTTTTTAATCGTATCACCCAGAACAAGGTGGTAACGCCACTGATGTGCAGGGGGCTACGTAATAGTGTAAAGATTGGAAAAGAGAAAGCCGGAAACCACATCCTGAACAGGGAACAAGGGATGAGCCTCTTAACCTGTTCAATAGACGTGGGTGGAGTGTGAACCGGGCGATAGATAGATCTATCTACTCCGATTGAAAAAAAAAAAAACAAAGTGAGAAGATTGGAAAAGAGAAAGCCGGAAACCACATCCTAAACAGGGAACAAGGGATGAGCCTCTTAACCTGTTCAATAGACATGGGTGGAGTGTGAACCGGGCGATAGATAGATCTATCTACTCCAATTAAATTATATTATATTATATATATATATTACATGAAATGATTTGTTTGAACATTATTTTTTATCGATACTCGTATTTAAGTAGATATTCTGTTTATAATCAAACAGTGTTATATATTTCTTTCTACCGGTCTGATTATTTATGATAAATTTTTGTTATGAAAATATGTGTCATTCAGTTGTTTATAACCATTTTGTTAATTTCCATAATATATATATATGTATATATCGATGTTTAATACTTAGTTTTTGGTCCTAATAGGGTTAGACCAGTACACATTTGTATTAAAAAGTGTTCTATACAATTATATTGTAGAACTTTTGAATATTTTTCATTTATAAATGAGTTATTTCGCTACCTTTGTTTCCACCATGAGTGGTTTCTTCAGGCGATTTTTGATAACTTGATTTTTAATAATATATTATATATTTTCCATTTGTAAACGAGTTATTATGCAACCTAGGTTTCTACCATGAGTGCTGTCTTCAGGTGATTTTTTTTATTAAAAAAAAAGAAAAAAAAAAATTCGCCTGAAAACCTAGGTCGCATAATAACTTGTTTACAAATGGAAAATATTCAAAAGTTCTGTATATATTGAGTCTATTGTTACCTATCTTTGACAATTATTTCATATATATATATATATATATATATATATATATATGTTGACAATCTCCTGAAGACACCACATGGTAGAAACCTAGGTCGCGTAATAACTCGTTTA
The DNA here is from genome assembly GCA_037127315.1 of Ascarosepion bandense. Classification (NCBI taxonomy): domain Eukaryota; kingdom Metazoa; phylum Mollusca; class Cephalopoda; order Sepiida; family Sepiidae; genus Ascarosepion; species Ascarosepion bandense. Next base: position 6,539,127 of record JBBBDQ010000932.1, read on the forward strand.
CAAATGTAAAATATTCGAAAGTTCTACAATATAATTGTATTGAACACTTTTAATACAAATGTGCACTGGTCTAATTTTATTATGACCCAAAAACTAAGTAATTAAACAATATACGCGCTAAAAAACCTGCCTTCTTCTACTGGCCGCTTGTGGCCTAGGGGTAGAATCGCCGACTGACGCCAATTCAGTCAGGTTTCAATTCTGGGTTAGGAAGCGACCGGAGTCTAAGCCGTACTGATGAGCTGTAATACAGCGAAACAGATCTGTCTGCAGATGACTATAGTATATATATATATATATATATATATATATATATATTACATTACACACACACACACACATATACATGCACAGGTTTTATTAAAGACATTGGACAAGGTACTGCAATTAAGCATTTTATTCAATTTTTCTTCTGGATATAAAGTGTGTAAAAACTGTCAAGCATTTTTTGCTATTCTGTTACCCATAACTGAATATGTAGTTTTTTTTATATATGTCTAGCTATAGTGATGGTAATGTTTTCTTTTTAATTTTCCAAATGCGGTCAGTACATTGTAGTCATGTTAATAGTTGATATTTTTCAGTTTTCGCCTTCTTTTCTTTTTTATTAACATTTTCATAATTTGTAACAATTTTTTAGGATGAGGCTATTATCGTCATATTTTCTACAGGTATATTGGGATAAAAATCATTTTTCAACTGTCATTTTTGTAGCATTTTTCCTTTTTTGTTACACAATAAAATTAAATATCATTTTCTCCCCCACTCAAATATGTATATTTAAACTATGTTATATTTTTGGATTGGAGCATCTCGGTGCGGTGTAATGGTTAGCAAGCTCATCTCACTAGAATCATTATAACTGAATAGTGAGTTCGATCCTCACTGGGTAGCCTCTACTTTTGGCTGTGTGTCACATCTAAGCTACGCTTAGAAAATCACCTTCCTCCAGGTTTGGGGGTTAGACACAGGGCTAACAACCCTGCTCTATAAAAACAGTTTGTGACAGAAACAGCAAAAATGCTGCCCTACACACCACTGGGTATAATGGAAAAGTTTATATTTTTAGATTAAGTGCACAATATCAGGAACATCTAAATATAAAAGTGAACATGATAAAACTTCAGTAATAATTAGTTTTATAAAAAAAAACACTAGAATAATTAGAGGTTTATAGAGAATATCCTGGAATAATTAGAGGTCTATAGAGAATATCCTGGAATAATTAGAGGTCTATAGAGAATATCCTGGAATAATTAGAGGTCTATAGAGAATATCCTGGAATAATTAGAGGTCTATAGAGAATATCCTGAAATAATTAGAAGTCTATAGAGAAAATCTTGGTATAATTAGAGGCTTATACTTATAAGTGATTTTTATCTCAAAAATGAGGCAATGAACAAAATTGGGTTAAATGAAACAGAAAATCAAAACTCAACCTAGCAAAACAGAATAATTTGACTCACCAGTGACATCTTGTCTTTGGGTTGCGTTGTCTTCGAAAGGTATCAGAGGGGAACGATCCCCTGTGCCCACGTTGATGCTGTTGAAGTTCAACAGGTCATCAGTGTTGTTGCGAAGATTGTCCTGTAATTGTTGGCTCTTTAAGTCAATGTTCTTGTTTGCTACTGACAGGTCAATGAGAGGATCGATCTCGTCTTGGGAACATTTGGCAGAGGAGGCCAATGTAGTTGTAGTTGTATCACAAACACCAGCAATTGTGGTTGTAGCCCCACCACTAGTCTGGTGTGTAAGGGCAGAAATAGAAACTGGAGCTAAGGTTTTCCCAGGTGTGGCCCTGAAAGAAAAAAAAGAAATTGTAGTTAAAAAAAATAAAAAATAAAAAGGTGAATTTACAAAGGAGAAAATATTAATAAGTACAGAAAGAAAGAAAATTTTGCAAGTAGATGAAAAAGAAAAATTCTCAAAATAGCAGAAAAGCATGATTAAAAACACAAGGAAAAGAAACAAAAGAAATTTCACAAAGAAAATAGATAACAAAAATAAAGAAAGAAAATACATTATTTGCACTATCTGAACTGTTGTCCTCATCTTTATTGCAATGATTATGACGTCTCAGCCATTGTATGCTCCGGCCTTCTTCAGGTGCAAGAAATTTTGAACCAAACCCTTTATTTTGATCACTGGGTTATCAGTAAGAATTATATACCCCAGTGATTGAAATAAAGGGTTCAGTTCAAAATTCCTAGCACCTGATGAAGGCTGGCACATATAACAGCCGAAACATTGTAAACATGGCAATAAAGTTGAGGACAATAGTCTGAACAGTATAAATAATGTAAATACTACCTTGTCTCAAAAGTATAGACAAATAAAGAAAGAAAATTTTAAAAGAAAATTCTTAAAAACGAAATGAATCAAAATATTTTATTAAAAAAAAATATTTTATTAAGGTCTGAATTTCTGTCCTGGGTAGAGTTACAAATGTTTCGTGGGTTATTTCTCCGATTGCAACAACTAACAGTAAACATGTAAGAATACTGGAAATATTTAACCAAAAATTAATAAACTCTTACTTGTCGGTTGTTTTTAATGGAACATGTTTAACTGAAACATTGCTACCCAAATGTGCATGAATAGTATACACTAGCAGGGCCATGTTGTAAAAAAAGACAGCAAAATATTTATATCAATATGCCATCTAAAATGACAGCAATATATATATATATATATTGATGTATCTACTCTTGAGTATCTTAAATTAAGACATAAGAGAAAAAAAATCCAAACCCGAGCCTGACAGAAGTGAAATATGTATGTGGATGCCTAATATATTATGCTCTCATTAAAAAACAGTTTCCACTTCTGCTATATGCGTGACTCTTCAGAAATGAATTCAGTTCTTTCGGTGACTGGCCTGTGTATACACTGCTTATATACAACACATTAAAATTTCCCTTCTCTGATTCCATGCGTCAATGGCTTAGGGACTAACGACTCCAACTGACACCAAATCAGTCAAGTTTCGATCCTGGCCAGAAACAAGTGGATGCATCTAGCCACACTGATGAGCTGTGATACAGCGAAACAGGCTTGTATGTGGATGACTAATATATCATTCACATATACTAACGTTACCATCATATACACACACTTAGTTTATCTATAGTTTGGATACGCTTAACACACATTTTCACTTACATATATTTACATTCATATAAATAGCTAATGTTTTTATTACATGTTGGCACACACACTTAAACAGTCACAAGTTTTTTCTTCTACATTTAATATTCATCCATTGCTTGTGACATGTATCTGACCAATGAAACTATACCTCAATCAACATACTGTCTATTGGATTTTTAAATCATTCGTCTTTAATAAATCTCTGAAGAAGCTTGTTAAAGTGAAACGTTAGATTAAAGACACTTTTTTCCTACTTGTTCTTTACTTATTCTATTCATAGATCTAAACTTATTTATAAATGGAACTTTGTCTCTGTGTGTGTGTGTCCATTACCTATAGACTCCGAAACAGCTGAACCGATTTTCTTGAAAATTTACACATTAATACAATAAGCGTCTGCGAGTGTTCTTAGCTAGGTTTTGTGCCAAGGTACCCTTGATAAATATCGAAAATCGATAATCGAAAAAATTCGGCTATAGAAGAAGTGGTCCGATTTTAATCAAATTTGATACACTCATAGACAAAGACATAAGAAATGATATTCAGAAGTTTCAAAGTTGCAGTTCTGTAGGTAACAGACACACACACAAACATAAAAATAAAATGGAACTTTATCTGTGTGTGTGTCTGTTACCTACAGACTCTGAAACGGTTGAACCGATTTTCTTGAAAATTTACACATTAATACAATAAGCGTCTGTGAGTGTTCTTAGCTAGGTTTTGTCAGAGTACTCCCGATAAATATCAAAAATCGATAATCAAAAAAAATCAGGTTATAGAAGGAGTGGTCTGATTTTAATCAAATTTGATACACTCATAGACAAAGACATAAGAAACGATATTCAGAAGTTTCAAGGTTGCAGTTCTTACAATAGTGCAGAAAATTGATAATATATATATATATATATAAAAGGCAAGATGTTTGTGTGTGTGTGTTTATCTGCCTGTATGTATTTTTTCAACCTTTTATTTTACTTTTGCTTCAGGTTTGGCTCTAAGAAGGTATAATTGTAGTTCTTAGTCTCAGCCATGATACCATTTACTCAGAGGACTTATTTAGCCTTCAAAATTCAGTTTACGATGAAAAATTACTTATTCGATATCGATACCAGGAAATCAAAATTTGACTTATATCCATTCATTTTTCTTTCAGTCTACAGTTTCGCTTTAACTGAAAACAACTATTGCTTTTTAATCTTTCATGCCAACGTCCAAAGAGTCTGAGCTCCAGGACCATGGATTATTTTTAAAGCTTTCATTACACCCGAGCAACGCCAGGCTACACTGCTAGTATATTATAATGATTAAGTAAATGACAAGATAAAACACTGTACTATAGCATTTCATTCTGAACAAAACATCCCAATTGTTTTCTGCCATTATTTATTTACCCACACACACACACACACACAGCCTTCACGTAACACTTTGAAAAGTTTGCACAGATATTACACTGATCTTAAGCAAGGAACAAACAAGCAACATTCTGCTGATCCAAAACAGAAAAATTGATCAATACACAAACCCATCATTTTTAAGATGTCTTATGCTAACTGTCCAGTAAACTCCTAATTTTCTTGGACATAGAAATTCATTTAGTTTTTTTTCCTCAAACTTGAAAGATTGTTGTGGAGGAATATCCTGTCCTACCCAGAAATGGGTATGGCCCGGGTTATAAAAGACTGAGACTAGAACGAACTACAGAGTGATTGAGAGTGCTCATGACTATACGAGAGTCTTCGTCATTACACGGGAGTGAGCGAGATTATTCGTCATTATACTAGAGAGATCGAGAGCCATCGGCCTTAGACAAGAGTTAGACGTCACGAGACAGAAGCCTTCTTCTCAAGACAGACACATACGTCCTATACAGAGACATTGCCTTCTTAAATGTTATTCTTGTTAACTGTTCATTGGTGTACTTGTATGTGGTTTATTGTACTGAGGTATAATAAATCTTTATTTATATATCCTCAGTGTTAAGAGTTATTTATTGCACTATTCTTTCTCTGTTTATCCCCTCCCGGGATACAACAAAGATAAACATTTTTTTTTTTAAACACGTTACAAGTCAGTTCAAATATGTGTTCAGTCAAAGCGTTCATCGAAATTTCTGGTCATTTATTTAATTAGTTTGTCCCTACCCAAATTTTTTTAACAGCATTATAAGAATTAAAAATGGTAAATAATCTTTTGTTTTCTTCATTCCAGTTCTTTTACTGTTCTTTCTTTCTCCTTAATAGTTTTTTTTTCTTTCTCTAACACTCAGTAACCCTCTTGTGCCTTAGTAACTTTATTGCCTTGCTTGTGATGAAATGATTAAAAAAAATAGTTAGCCAAATACACACAAGATAGAATGTAAGCAAAAATACAGTTATAATATTTATGTATGTCAGTTCTGACAATGTTTAAAAAACAACTTATAATAGTCAATTTATGTATGTAATACATGCTTGAGCAGTCATGTCTCTTTTGAGACATGACTGACTAGGCAGAAAATTTTTTTCTGCAGTAAGTTGCCATGATTTTACTACTTTGCAGTAGACTGGTTGCCAACCAAAGCTATAGAATCCAAACTGTCTGGCTATTCAACCCATAGCTGAAGGGAGAAGAGATGAATACCTTTCCCAAGGTATTTGTGCATAAGTGAATGAAACAAATTTGACTGGAATTTGAACTTGGCTCCCCGACTTCTCATTCAAAGCCAATATTCATTACACCACAATCCACATAATAATCATTGCTTAAAATATTTTAAATTACAATGAAAGACAGTTTCTAATTAATCGGATAAGCAAGCATTGATTAAATAGGAAAAATTAATATAATCACTTTTAGAAATAAATAAATGAATATAAAATATTTTTGAGTTTATTTTAAATACCAAAGAGAATGTTTGATAAAATATTATAAGTAATATATCATTTTATTTTTAGAATAATATTTCCCTCAGATTTATATAAATAGCAGGATGTGTATCATGTAAATCTATTTTAGTTTAGTAAATATGTCATTTATTTTTACGAATAATATTTCCCCTCAGATTTGTATATAACTATACTTGGGGTGTATATCACTCAATCTGTTATATTTTGTGGTAAGTAAATATGTCATTTTATTTTTACGAATAATATTTCCCCTCAGATTTGTATATAAATAGCAGGATGTGTATCATGTAAGTATTATTTTGGTTAGTAAATATATCATTTTATTTTCTAAGATAATATTTTATCAGTTGTATATAATGTAGGATAATATTACAATCTCTTATTTAGAAGCATGATAAATATGTCATTTTATTTTCTGAATATTTCATAAGATTTGTATATAAATAGCAGGATGTGTATCATGTCAATCTGTTATTTTGGTTAGTAAATATGTCATTTTATTTTTACGAATAATATTTCCCTCAGATTTGCATAAATAGCAGGATGTGTATCATGTCAATCTGTTATTTTAGTAAGTAATATGTCATTTTATTTTTACGAATAATATTTCCCCTCAGATTTGTATATAAATGACAGGATGTGTATCATGTCAATCTCTTCGTTAAATAAATATGTATTTTATTTTTACGAATATGTTTTCCCCTCAGATTTGTATATAAATACATGGGATGTGTATCATGTCAATCTGTTATTTTGGTTAGTAAATATGTCATTTTATTTTTACGAATAATATTTCCCTCAGATTTGTATATAAATAGCAGATGTGTATCATGTCAATCTGTTATTTTGGTTATTAAATGTCATTTTATTTTTACGGTATCTTTTCCCCTCAGATTTGTATATAAATAGCAGGGTGTATATCCTTATTCAATCTATTCCAGTATTTTGGTTAGTAAATATGTCATTTTATTTTACGAATAATATTTCCCCTCAGATTTGTATATAAAACCCAGCAGGATGTGTATCAGCATCCCAATCTGTTATTTTGGTAAGTAAATATGTCATTTTATTTTTCGAATAATATTTCCCTCAGTTTGGCATATAAATAGCAGGATGTGTATCATATAATCCTTTATTTTGGTAAGTAAATATGTGTTTTTATTTTTACGGAAAATATTATTTCCCTGATTTTGTATATAAATAGCAGGATGTATATGTCAAATCTATTTTTGGTAAGTAAATATGTCATTTTATTTTACGGAATAATGTTTTCCCTCAGCAGATTTGTATATAAATACAGTTGTATCATGTCAATCTGTTATTTTGGTAAGTAAATATTATTTTTTATTTCTTGAATATTTCCCATAGTTGTCCTTAAATAGCAGGATGTGTATCATGTCAATCTGTTTGGCTGCAAGTTAGTAAATATGTCATTTTATTTATGTATGATGTGAACATCACTTGGCTGTGTATAAAAAATGTAAAATGATCAGTTTTTGGGAAACATCATTTCATCATTGAGATAATTTTCTGAAGCCCATGTAAAACTGGGAGATTAGATATCTTTGAGGGGGCACAGTTGCCATGAAAAACTATTCATCAGTAAAGTGCCCCCTCACTCCTTAGAAGTAATTCTAAGCAATTCAAAGTAGACTTGCCATTTATGAAAAAAAATATTAACAAAAGAAACAATTTTACAGGCAAACAAATTTATGTCCAGGTTACTCCATTAATAATCCTCTCAATTATAATAAATGTATATTACACTCTCACACCCTGATTGAGCACTCTGGAAGAATGGTAGACTTTGAAAAACAGTAGCTACTCTGGTATCTACGCATCGTTCATTCAGCAATGAATTAGAACACTCTCAGCTATTGGGCATCTATAATAATAATATACACTCTTAAAAGTCTGCCTCCTTCTACCGAGTACCCGTAGCTCAGAGGTAGAATTGCCGACTGACGCCAATTCAATCAGGTTTCAATCCTGGGTAAAAAGCAATCGGCTGTCTAACCGTACAAATAAGCTGTGATACAGCAAAACGGATCTGTCTGCGGATGACTATATATATATATATATATATATATATAGTGTAACTAAGTTGTTGAACTCGTAGGTTTATTTACCTTTTGTTCATGCATATATATATATATATATATATATATATATATATATATATAAAAGATGTGGCCTAATGATTGAACCTATCATGAAACAGTCTGTTGGCTCTGAGTTCTGACTTCAATGTGCACTTTTATATTTGCATATGCTCTATCTGCGATATTGAACACTTTATCCTATAAATATAACACACCTTTAAACTACACATACACACACACATATATATGTGTGTCTCCGAAAGATAGCGGCTTGAAGGTAAAATCACAAAATGATCCTATTAATATTAATTATTAAAAATGATCCAGCCAGAGAGCTCACTGTAATAATATTATTTATTTACAGAGCCAGATTTTAAAAAGTTTGGAGAGAATTAATGTTAAAACTGATATAATACCATTTTGCAATTGTAGGTTCATCAACAACTGTCTGATGGAAGGCAAATGTAAGTCTACCCAAATGATCTACCAAACCAACATCCCCTCCACAAATAGCAAAAATAATTAGCAAGTTTACATTGGAATTTTTGTGAGAAAATGTAAACAATGTTACTAGTCCCATAAACGCTCCTTTTCTAACCCCAATCTAAAATTCCAAATTTACCTTTCCCAAAGGTTTTGGGAAATGAAGAGGGACTCAACCCAATAGTGAATTTGAGATTAATAGGTTCAGCCCGTACCCCAAATAACCTTTACGATAAATGCAATCTACGTTGAGTTGAAAACACTAAAATATTAAAATGTCATAAGCAAAATTTGCTTTTGATATTAAGAAAAGAATTATAATTATGCAGTCATAATTTAAATTTTTAAATTTAGACATAAACCCCCTAAAAATTAATCCAAAATTAATTTTCCATTACATAGTTGTTTCCTTTCCTTTTCTCTCATTAACTGTATAATTAATTATATGTTGACCTTTCCTCTGTCTCTCTTTCCTTCTATCCGTCCTGTGAGTACTAAATTCTCCGGGCCCTCCTTCTTCATTACATGTCTCAGGAAACTCATCTGTCTTTTCCTGATGTTAAGTATGAGTTTTCTTTTCAGATAGCATTCTGGACATGAATATAACATTCCTTGTCTCAGTATCTTTAATGAAATTGCACTGGTCTTGTTCTATCTCTGGGCCAATTCTGCTGTGTATTCTGCTGTGTATTCTGATAAACAAAACATTTATCAGAATCCGAATGATGAGTTTTGTTATTTGACTCATTAATCTGATTGTCTGGTGGAGTTCACATTCCTTTGCACCTGGTTTCTTAGGTAGCGCTATGAAAATTCATCTGCTTAGATCCTCCAATATATTGCCACTGTTGTAGATTTAATTTATTATTTCTGTGATAATGTCTATGCCAAAGCCATCGGCATCTCTATTACAATACCATTAGGTCCTGGTACTTTGTTTCTATTCAATTTGACCATTGCCAATTCCACATCAGTTTCAATACTTCTGGTCCAACCATATTTAGATTAATTTTGCTGAAGATTACCAAATGACAGAAGGTATATTATCACATTTCTTCTTATTAGCCACATAATAATCCTTTCAAAAATTACTGTTTCCTACAAGAAGTAGTTTATGTATAATATCTTTAATGACCAAAGAGGAATAGGCATTGCTACCGACATTATAATAAGGCAAAAAAAATATCCTTTCAAAAATTACTGTTTTCTACAAGCAGTAGTTTTTTTTTAATCATGTCACCCCAAGCAAGGCATTCCACTGCCACTATAGCGCAGGGGGTTACACAGGGCAATAGACAAGTTAGGATGTACATAGAGGGAGAGTTGGAGAGAATGGGAGGGTTAGTGTGTTAGGAGGTGTCTATTGACCTTACATTAAACTCCTGGAGGTTATAGCCATCGGGGAAGCAAGTATGCGGAAGGGAATTCCACAGGCGGGAAGTGCGAGAAAAGAAGCTGTTGGAGTAGAAATTGCGGTTACATTTCATCAGTTTCACTGTAAAAGGGTGGGACCTAGTTGCCAATTTTATGTATAATATCTTTTTTTACCGTGAGGTTGTAAAAAATACCAGGTTGAGAAACTGGCGTGGGATATCCTTCTCTCAAAGAGGGTGAATGGGCCTCTCTTAAGCTGTGGTAGGCAACCCATCTAGTGATGGTGTCGCGATAAAAACACCCTTGGTAGCTCTAGCGAAGCATCAAGTATTCAGCTACTGACAAGATTTTGAATCTCGGCCGAGGCCGCAGAATGATGATGATGATTATTTATTTATATTATAGATTAACTTTTAGTTCTTTTTTCATGTTTTATTCCTGAGGTAAATTTTTAATGTAAGTTATTTTCATATTAACATTATACAGGCCCTAGAAGGCCTGACAACATCTGACCCATTTTTTTTTCTATGTATTTTTTAAAATTTTCATCTTTAATTTGTTTTAATGTAGCTATTTCAAGTTCCACCATCAATTGATAGCTTTTCACTTCTGTCAGCCAATTTCCTCTTTCTTTCTTTTTGCTAACCTTACTTTTGTTTCTTTACACATACGAACAAATAATTGTAATTCACCAACGAAACGAGTGTTAGATTCACACATTTAAATGGCCATACAATTTTAGAAAACATAAATTTACATACAAAATCATTTTCATAGCAATGAGCAATATATATATATATATATATATATATATATATATATATTATGGACTCTCCTGTCGATTTCAACGTAGGAGTGTCTAGCTCAGACTGACTCACAGAGAAATGTTTAGAGTGGTGAAGGCTTATGTAGCACCATCCACACTTTTTGGAACTGCTGATAACAAACAATCGGTGCAGAAGTTCGCCACAGATTGCATGAACAGCAGACATCAGCTATTTAACCCATAACTGGAGGGAAGGGACAGATTAATACCTTTCCCAAGGGTACCAGTGCGTAAGTGAATGCAGAGTGTTCGACTGGAATTGGAACTCAGTTCACGGATTTCCCTCTTCAAGCCGACATCCACTGCACCACAACGTACATCCCTCCATAAACGCTTACGGCACCTGGTATTCCCAAGTGGTCACCCATCTAAATATGACCAGGCTCAACATTGCTTAACTTCAGCGATCGAGCGGAAACCGGTATATTCAACATGACATGACCGTAATACACACACACACATATATATATATATATATATATATATATATATATATATATATTATATCGATTTTCTGCAATATTGTAAGAACTGCAACCTTGAAACTTCTGAATATCGTTTCTTATGTCTTTGTCTATGAGTGTATCAGATTTTATTAAAATTGAACCAATCCTTCTGAAACCCGATTTTTTTCAATTATCTATTTTCGATATTTATTGGGGGTACTGCAACAAAACATAGCTAATAACACTCGCAGACACTTATAGTACAACTGTGTAAAATTTCAAGAAAATCGGTTCAGCCGTTTCAGAGTCTCTAGGTAACAGACACACACACAAAGTTCCATTTATAAATAAGTTCAGATTTTCTTCCTGTCAGGCTCATGGAGAGAAAAACAATAATGAGGCAGCTTTGACTTGGTTCATTAGAGACAATAACAAGGAAGTGTTGGCTCAATTCATTCTCTTTACAACCAGTTATTAAACTTTACTACCAATTATGAAAGTTCTTGCAGCATGTTTTTTTACCTGCCTTATATTTTTTACAATAATTATGACATTGAGTTGTGAAGAATATATATATATATATATATATATATATATATATATATCCTCTATTATAATAAAGACCATTGTGTGTTTATTTGTGTGTGTGTGTGTGTATATATATATATATATATATATATTGACGCTCTCACACCCTGACTGAGCACTCTGGAAGAATGGTAGACTCTGAAAAACAGTAGCTACCCTGGCATGTGCGCATCGCTCATTCACTAATGAATTAGAGCACTCTGGCTATTAGGCATGTATAATGATAATATACATGCTAAAAAGTCTGCCTTCTTCTACCAAGCACCCATAAACCCAGAGGTAGAATCGCCAACTGACGCCACTTCGGTCGGGTTTCAATCCTGGATTAAAAGCAATAAGAGTCTAAGCGTACTGATGAGCTGTGATACAGCGAAACAGATCTGTCTGCAGATGACTATATATATATATATATATATATATATATATATATATATATATATATATATATATATATATCCCCTCTATTATAATAAAAACCATTGTGTGTTTATGTATATATATATATTTCCCTCCTGTCTCACTCAAGGGTTTGGATTATTTTTTTTTGTTTTGTCTTAATACAAGATACTCAATAGTAGGTACATGAATATACAGGTTGCCTTCCTTTTGGATGGCATATCAGTATATTTTGCTGTCATTTTTGGGCCAACTAATAGTAAGCACATTCATGAAAATATGACATATCTTCTGCTTCGATAGAATTATGAGACTGAAGTGCTGCCTACTGCGCTACCGAGACAACATCGTGGTGCAGTGGATATCGGCTCAGAATGAGAAATCGGGGAGCTGAGTTCGAATTCCAGCTGAAATCCTTGCATTCGCTTATGCGCAGATACCCTTGGGAAAGGTATTAATCCGTCTCTTCCTTCCAGTTATGGGTTAAATAACAGGACAGATTGAGTTCTATAGTCTTGGCTGGCAACCAGTCTACAGCAGAAAGCAATGGCAACCAATCTTCTGCCCAATCAGTCATGTCTCTTTCGAGACATGATCGCCCAAGTGTTTCACGTATGGCACTTAACTGACTGAATATAATAGTTGGAATCATGATTAAGGCTTCTACTGGTTGTAAAGTGGGGGATCGGTTTTCAATTGTCATTAAGTAATAAACTGAACCCTCACTAATGACTATTAAACGATATAATACATCTCTTCCCCCTGTAGCTATGAGTCAAATAATAGGACAGATTGGGTTCTATAGCCATGCCCAGCAACCAGGCTACCGTAGAAAGCAATGGCAACCTACTGCGGGATAATCTTCTGCCCAGTCAGTCATGTCTCTTTCGAGACATGATCGCCCAAGCGTGTTTCACATATGGCACTTAACTGACTGACTTCTGCTTCACCTTATATTTTGAGTTTGATAAAATATTCTTCATATTGAACATAACGATTTTGTTTTATATATGAAGTTCTAACTTTGAAATCTGTGCCATGTTAATTCAACATCTGTGCGATCATGTCTTTCCACATCTTCTTGTCATTTGTTGTTCTAAGTAACTTATGGCACTTTACCATCCCACTTTATCCCTGTTCTGAAAGCCATTCACATCAACTTATTAAAGAAGTTACTTGATGTTTCCCCTTGATTCTCTACCCTTTAAGATATTTTTTCACTCTATACAAGGCTCAAAAGCCACTCAAAGTAGAGGGTTACTGAAAGAGTTTGTGATGCAAGTGGTAAAAATAAGAGGTGTAGTTTATGAGGATATGTGGGTCAGATAATGATTACCCCTAGACATGAACAGGTTAAGATTGTATTGGTCAGGAAACTCCTCTTGGAAGTTAGCCTAACAAACTAAATATAATATTTACCCTAAGTATGATGTTAAACTGCTTAGACTGGCTAAGAGTCTTTAGCTTTGGATAGCAACTTGTCTATGAGAAGGAAACCTCTGAAATAAAAACCTCAACACCTACTCTGTGTGGAAAAGGGTAGGTTGAACTCTAAGTTTCGTTGGTCTTAGTAAGGGTATATATTTTTTTTGTAGCATACGTGTGTTAGCATGTGCAATATCCTGTCTTCATCAGCCGCCGACCAGAGGTGACGTCACGGTTTCACTGGCTATGATGGGACCGCCACACCCCTGGCACCACCAGCAGCGTTTGTCACTAGGCATAGTATGAAGATAAACTTGTTGATTGTCCCTCTTGTATATTCTCATAATGAAGTAAATAAAACGATCGTTTCATTTACTTCATTCTGAGAATATACAAACTTTAAAACTTGCTCCAATATTTCATGATGGTTCAATTACATATGATAGGTAATCCATGTAAAAGATGGACCCAGCTTATCAAAGACAATTCAAGGAAGTTGAGATTACAGCCAGACCTTTCACAAAAATCGGGCAGCCTGGAACAGAACACTCAAGTAAATTCTGTCCAACCCATGCTTGAATGGAAACGGACATTAAACCATGATGACGAAAGGGTGAATGCAATTTATGCTTTTCCTAATATATCTCGTTATTACATAATCATTTTCTTCATGAGTAATATGACCTCACCACACCTTGTCATTAACACGAGGTTTTGAAAGAATAATTCATACGTACATAGAAACAGTATTTCTAGCCATAAATGAGAGTAATTACTGAAGCAGATATGCCTCACTGCACATCAGTTATTAGGTTAAACATAGGAAGTTTGTAATTAATTTAAATGAAGCCTTACCAACCATTATTGATATTTCACAAGTATTTCTTTCTTTTTATGTGTAAAGAGTGAAATCATGTTGGTAAAATATTTATACTGATATGTCATCTAAAATGACGGCTACATATATATTGATGTACCTACTATTGAGTATCTTACATTAAGACATAAAAAAAAAATAAAAAAAATAATCCAAAGAAGAGAAATATATATATGTATATGAAATGAATTGTTTGAACATTATTTTTTATCGATACTCGTATTTAAGTAGATATTCTGTTTTTTAATTAAACAGTATTATATATTTATATCTACCGGCCTGATTATTTACAATAAATTGTTATTACAAAAATGTGTGCCACTTGGCAGGATCCGAACCTGTGACGCCTATTTACATAGGGGAAGCTACCATTTGATCTGGCAATGTCTTAGACCTCTTGACTACTTTAGAACATGTGCAAACTACTACAAAACTGTACATTTTGTTTCAACAGTGAAAGAAAATATCTCATCAGGTAGTTAATAATGATTCAAAAATACGCAACTCCCATCAAAGTAAACAACAAAATTAAATTACTTAGCTCTTACACTAAATTTAAAATGGCTAACCTCATCATCAAAATTTAAAATGGCTAACCTCATCATCAAAATTTAAAATGGCTAACCTCATCATCAAAATTTAAAATGGCTAACCTCATCATCAAAATTTAAAATGGCTAACCTCATCATCAAAATTTAAAATGGCTAACCTCATCATCAAAATTTAAAATGGCTAACCTCATCATCAAAATTTAAAATGGCTAACCTCATCATCAAAATTTAAAATGGCTAACCTCATCATCAAAATTTAAAATGGCTAACCTCATCATCAAAATTTAAAATGGCTAACCTCATCATCAAAATTTAAAATGGCTAACCTCATCATCAAAATTTAAAATGGCTAACCTCATCATCAAAATTTAAAATGGCTAACCTCATCATCAAAATTTAAAATGGCTAACCTCATCATCAAAATTTGAAATGGCTAACCTCATCATCAAAATTTGAAATGGCTAACCTCATCATCAAAATTTGAAATGGCTAACCTCATCATCAAAATTTGAAATGGCTAACCTCATCATCAAAATTTGAAATGGCTAACCTCATCATCAAAATTTGAAATGGCTAACCTCATCATCAAAATTTGAAATGGCTAACCTCATCATCAAAATTTGAAATGGCTAACCTCATCATCAAAATTTGAAATGGCTAACCTCATCATCAAAATTTGAAATGGCTAACCTCATCATCAAAATTTGAAATGGCTAACCTCATCATCAAAATTTGAAATGGCTAACCTCATCATCAAAATTTGAAATGGCTAACCTCATCATCAAAATTTGAAATGGCTAACCTCATCATCAAAATTTGAAATGGCTAACCTCATCATCAAAATTTAAAATGGCTAACCTCATCATCAAAATTTAAAATGGCTAACCTCATCATCAAAATTTAAAATGGCTAACCTCATCATCAAAATTTAAAATGGCTAACCTCATCATCAAAATTTAAAATGGCTAACCTCATCATCAAAATTTAAAATGGCTAACCTCATCATCAAAATTTAAAATGGCTAACCTCATCATCAAAATTTAAAATGGCTAACCTCATCATCAAAATTTAAAATGGCTAACCTCATCATCAAAATTTAAAATGGCTAACCTCATCATCAAAATTTGAAATGGCTAACCTCATCAAAATTTGAAATGGCTAACCTCATCATCAAAATTTAAAATGGCTAACCTCATCATCAAAATTTGAAATGGCTAACCTCATCAAAATTTAAAATGGCTAACCTCATCATCAAAATTTGAAATGGCTAACCTCATCATCAAAATTTGAAATGGCTAACCTCATCATCAAAATTTGAAATGGCTAACCTCATCATCAAAATTTAAAATGGCTAACCTCATCATCAAAATTTAAAATGGCTAACCTCATCATCAAAAAACAACAATTCACCTGAGAGAGATCCAAATTACAACAAACTAACATTATTTATGAATTCACATGATCTTTGAAGAACCTCATTCTTTATTCTAATTTCATAAATAATTATATCAGCCATACCATGTAACTAACTCGAAGACTGATGCTAGATCTGAACAGAGCTGAATACGATTTCATCTAAACACACACAGAGACCTAGCAAACCCTATCCGGAACGTACTTGTTGACAACACAAATATCATAGCATCATCCACACACAAAAAAGACTAAAAATAATGGAGACTTTATTAGTAAAAACAAAAGACCTAACACTCAATAACATTGACTACAAACACGCTAATAACATGCTTACCGTGTTCAAGACATAACACATACCACTACTCCACATCATACATAACATCACTTACGTTCTGTTAGTCGTAAAATAACATTCATCCTCAAAAATTGGCTAAAAGTATAGCCTAAAGCAGTCAGATAAACAAAACATTTGCACAATTTTTATATAATTTATGTCCTCAAAAGAAAGAAATCATAAGATCACATGAAAAGTTACATAAAAAACTTAACCATCACACCTTGTCTGTCATTTTTCATGAAACCTGCATAAAAGAGAGGTTGCTGCCCAAATATATATACACACACGCAATGATCTTTATTATAATAGAGAATATATATATATATATATATATATATATATATATATAGTCATCCGCAGACAGATCTGTTTCGGTGTATCACAGCTCATCAGTACGGTTAGACTCCAATTGCTTTTAACCCAGGATTAAAACCTGACCAAAATGGCATCAGTCAGCGGTTCTACCTCTGGGCCATGGGCGCACGGTAGAAGAAGGCATATATATATATATATATATATATATATATATATTCTTCACTACTTGACAACATAATTATTGCAAATAATAAAATAATAAACATAATTATTGCGAATAATAAAATAATAAAGCACTGTTAAAGAGCAAACATACGCCAAGAGTTTTAATGACTGGTAGTAAAGAGAATGAACCGAGCCAATGTTTTCTCTCTCTCTCAATAATCATGACAGGAGGGAAATTATATATACACACAAATACACAACGGTCTTTATTATAATAAGGAGGGTTAAATTTTAAGTTTGACACCAAACTTTTGTCCTATAGTATACTCAGGACTGTACTTTTACAGCCTTTATAAAACTTAGTCAAAAATTAGACATGAACAGGTTAAGATTGTATTGGTCAGGAAACTCCTCTTGGAAGTTAGCCTAACAAACTAAATATAATTGATATTTTACTGTTAGAGCATATTTTTAAATTAATAAACATATTATGATGACAGGATGTGCGTTGTGGTGCAGTGGATATCAACTCGGAACGTGAAATTAGGGAGCCGAGTTCAAATTCCAGTTGAATTCCTTGCATTGACTTATGTGTAATTAGTCCATCTCTTCTCTCTAGTTATGAGTTAAATAACAGGACAAATTGGGTTCTATAGCCCTGGCTGGCAACCAGTCTACCTCAGAAAGTAATGGCAACCTACTGCAGGATAATCTTCTGCCCAGTCAGTCATGTCTCATTTGAGACATGATTGCCTAAGTGTGTATCACGTATGGCACTTAACTGACTGACATGACATTTAATGGAACTCAATAGCAATCAACTTATACGTTCTGATAAAATGGTTATAAAGTTTGGAATTCGAGGTTCTTCTGAAGAATTATTTCTTTTGAATTTGATTTGCTTTTTATGGATTATCAACCCTTTGTAGGTTATTTAAAGCTGAAACATAATTCTGACTGTAAGAATAATTCATTTTTTGAAAGTAAATATTGCATCAACAATGTTTTTGAGAATAACAATGTTTTTTTCCAGTTTAGCCAACAGATTTGTCCAACTCAGTCAGTTAAGTGCCATACGTGATACACGCTTAGGCGATCATGTCTTGAAAGAGACATGACTGACTGGGCAGTAGGTTGCCATTGCTTTCTGCAGTAGATTGGTTGCCAGCCAAGGCTATAGAACCCAATCTGTCTTATTATTTAACCCATAACTGAAGGGAAGAGATGGATTATACCTTTCACAAAAGTATTTGTGCGTAAGTGAATGCAAGGAATTTAACTGGAATTTGAACTCTGCTCCCTGATTTGTTGTTTTGAGCCGATATCCAATGCACATCCTTTTGTTCAACTATTTAGCTAATAGTGAGGGGAAAAATGGATTCATGCCTTTGCCAAGAGTATTTGTGCATAAGTGAATGTAACAAACCTGAATGAAATACAAGTTCAGCTCGCTAATTTCTAATTCTGAGCCACTATCCATTACTCCACTCACATACCCTCTTCTCTTGGAGAAACACCAAATCCTTTATAGATAAATATTTTGTACCAGAAACTAGTCCAATGAGAGTAATATCAGAGTGAATAATGTCATTTAAAACAAGTTGCGTGTGAATTTTTATAATAGAATAAAATGGCATAGAACAAATACTTCTATTATACGATACAGTATAAAGCCACCTGACCCAGAAATTTGTTTCTTTTTCCAAATACAATTTCACAATTTCAGCAAATATGTATGAAAAAAGATTAAAAAGGTTTCTTTTAAAGTTTTCTGACTGATAAAAAAAATTCCAAAATTAACACTTAAATTTAAAACATTTCAAAATTAACACAAATTGAAAATTAAAATTAAATTTTCCTTTTTCTTAGAAAGATCTTTGTTGAAATTTTTGAATAAAGTATAATCACTAAAAAGGAAAACTTAGACGATACTATTTTATATGTAAACGATAATTACGACCATATCACATTAAAACACTTATTCAATAACCCGTTAAATAGTGTTGAACTGAGTTAGTGCCTAGATGGGTGACCACTTGGAAACGCCAGGTGATGCACAGGTGCTGCAGTGGATAAGGGCTAGAAATGAGAAATCGGAGAGCCACTTCCAGTTACATTTGGTACATTCATTTAAAGTCCTGGGTATGACGATAAACTGCATCCGGCAGCAAGGCCTCTGATTGGGAGGTTATGAGGAGCATGGAACCACCTCTTAATTGCTGTTGTTCTCAGTCCACCCAGACCCGGAGTGGTAGCACCTGTTAGGGTCCTAACTATGGGCAAATAGTTAACCCCTAAACTGGAGTCAAAACACTATGAAAGTATAAAAATACATGTTTATAGAAATATATACATAAATATAGAATTTTATAGAAAAATAAATATTTTTGAAGGAAAGATATTACCAAAAATACATTTTTGAAGAAAAAATTATAACCATAACACATTTTTGAAGGAAAACAAATTATTCTCAGCAAAATATTTTTTAATACAAAACTAGAAGACGTTTTCAGTTTTCTAAACTAAAAAAAAATAAAAATAAAATTTTTTTATTAAAGTCTGACTAAATCAACCTTCTCACTATAACCGAACATTACAAAATACCTTAAAACCCCATTTTTTGACATTAAATAACCCATAGAGGTCAATATGCCGTTAAACAGAACTCAAAATAAATTTAAGTGCAAATACCATTGAGAAAGATATGAATCCATCTCTTTTCCCCACCAGCTAGGGGTTAAATAGCAGAACAGACTGGATCCAATAGCCTTGGTTGGCAATGAGTCTACTGCAGAAAGTAACAGTAGCCTATTGTTGGAATTTTTCTGCCATGTTAATCATGATTTGAAAAGAGACATGATTGCCTAAGTGTGCATTATGAATAATTTTAGGGTGATCAGTTTAGTACTTGATGACAAAAGTAAACCCATCCCCCACTTTATGTCCAGTAAAATCTTATATAAATAAGTCAATAATAAATTGAAAATAGAGACAATCATCCAAGCATGTATCACACACAGCACATAAGGAAGAGTATTAGTATGTAGTCATTTTAGGGTGATCAGTTTAGTACTTGATGACAAAAAGAAAGCGATCCCCCATTTTATGTCCAGTAAAATCTTATATAAATAAGTCAATAATAAATTGAAAATTACATGAATATAACAAACAAAAATTGAAGAAAGAGACAATCATCCAAGCATGTATCACACACAGCACATAAGGAAGGATATTAATATGTAGTCATTTTAGGGTGATCAGTTTAGTACTTGATGACTTGATTATTCATTCATTAGTCATCTAGTTTGATTGGCTTTTGTGCCTTGTATTGAGTGACCTATAGCAAATCTAAACTTATTTATAAATGGAACTTTGTGTGTGTGTGTGTGTGTGTGTGTGTGTGTGTGTGTGTGTCTGTTACCTATAGACTCCGAAACGGCTGAACCGATTTTCTTGAAAATTTACACAGTTGTACTATAAGCGTCTGTGAGTGTTCTTAGCTAGGTTTTGTGTCGAGGTAACCCCGATAAATATCGAAAATCGATAATTGAAAAAATCGGGTTATAGAATGAGTGGTCTGATTTTAATCAAATTTGATACACTCATAGACAAAGACATAAGAAACGATATTCAGAAATTTGAAGGTTGCAGTTCTTACAATAGTGCAGAAAATCGATATATATATATATATATATATATATATATATATAAAGCAAGATGTGTGTGTGTCTATTTATCTGTCTGTATGTCCTTTATACAAATCCACAATTTGTATCTGATTCTCACCAAACTTCACACAAATATTCTTTAAGCTGAGTCTGAGCTCCAGGACAATGAATTATTTTTAAAACTTTCATTACACCCAAGCAACGCTGAGCCATACTGCTAGTAAATAAATAAAGATGAAAAGTTTTAATGTAGATAAATAATAATAAATTATTAATTGCTCTATCACGCATTAGCACAAATAAATTCTCTATTAGAATAATAATATTCATGGTCACTAATATAATTACTAACAATGACATTTGTAATAATTATTATACTGTTGATTATTACCTTATTCTTTGTTGCAGTAGTAATGACCTAACGGTTATTCAATAATTGGTAACCTACAATTACTGTGAACTATTGTATTAAAATACCTATTTAATTTTTACATCAAAAGGTAAGCGAGAAAACCCTCATGAATACTGTAAAGTGTTAACAGCTACTCAACTTGAAAAATCTAATTTCCTGAACAATGTTTTTTTTGGGGGGAGAAAGATTTTATGAATTCCAACCAAATTTAGCACTGGCTGCTTGGTCACTGAATCAAAAATAAAAAAAATGTACCAAATAACAAAAGCCCCATCACTTCAGGACTTTTAACAGCAGCAACAATTAAAATGAATAGCACATAGAAATTGAAGAAAAAATAATGAGTTTCCTGATGTTCCACACTGCCACAAACAAAGGGCTAGGAAGGAAACATCCAACTATACTGGAGACAAGCATTAACAGCTTGAGAAAAACAATTTTTCAATTGGGTTAAGAGAAAGATTTTATAAATTTCAACCAAATGTCACATTGGGTAGATTGTTCTAGTTCCACATTAAAAAAGAATGCCATGTGGAACAAGAACAATCTACCCTTGTATACTAAATAAAGAGTTTGATTTGAAATTCTAATGTATGTTACCTGAAGAAGGTTAGCATGTACAATGGCCGAAACTTGAATATGAAAATAAAGATGCGATCAACAGTTTGAATAGCGTAAATAGTTGCATTACCTCTTCTCAGAAATATAGACAAAACAATATTAGTCATAAAAATGAAAAACATAAATAAATAACCTACCTATTTTATAAACAATATCTTTGACCACCTAACACAGGTAAACAAAACTGGTTCGTTATTTATAAATACTTCCTCTCTTCTTTTGGCTCTCCAAAGAAAAAGGTGGGCTCGACCAAGTCAGATCGATCGGGTGGGAGTAAATGCTTAATTGTAATATAGTGCCAAACATAGAAACTAATTTCACATCAGCAAGCATCATAGACGATGAAAAACATTTTCTGTTTTCAGAGATCCCTCAGTTTGAACAAAGTAGTACAGAGTGGTAAAAGCAGCACAATAAATACAAGTAAAAACCAAAGGAAAAGGTTGCAGTCCTTCTCCCTCCCTCTCTAATGTGGGAGGGGACTATAGAGGCCAATCCTTGCCTGACAACATGTTATATTGCTGGTTAGTCAAGCAGGCAGTCTTCCTTTGTGCATGCAGATTTCTTTTTTTTTTCTTTTCTTCCTCTCTAAGAAAAAAAAGTAAAAAAACACACCCTGGTCTAAAGCAGAGAAGTAGACAGACAATCTTTCTAGAATGAATAACTTCAGAAAAAAAAAAGTTACGCACTTTCATAAGTGACCTACATAGATTCCTTATGTGTACACACAAACAGTCTCACTATCACTCACACACACACACACACACACACAAGGAGTTATTTAATTATGGTCATTATCAAAATCAGTCAATTCCAAACATTATTAAAAATGAATAAAAAAAAAACATAAGTATGAATCAATAAATCCCATTTTATTTGCTTTATCATCTAAACTTGTTTATAACAACGTAAGTCAGTTGAGTGCCATATGTGATACACACTTTGGATGATCATGTCTCAAAAAAGACATGACTGACTGGGCAGAAGATTATCTGGCAGTAGGTTGCCATTGCTTTCTGTGGTAGACTAATTGCCAGCCAAGAACCCAATCTGTTTTTTTTTTTTAATCATTTCACCTCGAGCAAGGCAGAAATGCCACTGATGAGCTGGGGGCTACATAACTGTAAAAAGATTAAATAGAAAAGAGTGACGAGTGCAAACTAGTTAGAAAGGAGCAATAGAAAGCTGAGAATGCAGGTGCAATAACAGATAGATAGGTGGAGAGAAAGGGAAGGATATACGGGGGTGGGGAGAGAGCTAGAGTCCAGTGGTTAATAGATGAGTATTGACATTGCATTTAAATTTCTGGAGGGTGTAGCCATCAGGAAAGCAAGAAAATGGGAGTGAGTTCCACAGGCGGGAAGTGCGAGAGAAGAAGCTGCAGGAGTAGAATTGTCGTCTGCATTTGGCTAACCTGACTGTGAATGGGTGAGACCCAGTTGCCAGTCTGGTTGCACAAGTAAACACCTGTTGAGGAGGCACCAGTGATTTAAGTTCATCCGAGAAGAAGCCATGAAAGTATTTATAGAACAGACAAAGGGAGGCCACATTTTGATGGTGAGGAAGTGGCTGCAGTCGAGCCACCAGATCAGTACCTATCACATTGCAGATTCTCCTTCGGAGCCTGTTGAGAACACTGAGGAGAACAGCAGAGGCGGCTGACCATAAATGGCAGCAGTACTCTATGCACGGATGGATGGTTGACTTGTATATATGCAGGATGGGTTCAGGCAGAAAAAACATCCTGAATCGCCACAGTGACCCAACCTTCTTAGCAGTAGATTTAGCTATGGAATCAATATAGTGGTTCCATTTGAGGTCTGAGGAGAGGGTAAGGCTGAGGAGGTGTAGTGTGTTGCTCTCAAGGAGAATTGCTTGGTCCATGCTTATGGGAGGCAAGAGAGGTTGCCTGTGATGGTTGACAGACAACAGCTTGGTCTCAGACGCATTGAAGTTGACAAGTCACTTCTTGCCCCAATTCACCACAGAGTGTAGATCCCGTTCAAGGTCAGCAGCGAGATTATGTCTGTCCGCCACGACAGGTTTCTTACTGGTGCAGGAGTATATTGTGGTGTTGTCTGCGTAGATGCCTACATGGGAAATGATCTCATCTGGGAGGTCGTTGATGAAAATAAGGAAGAGTGTCGGGCTCAGGATAGAGACCTGTGGGACACCAGCATTCATGCTGTAGGATGAAGAGGCATGCCCATTCAAAATGACCTTCATTTTGAGGTTATTTAAAAAAGATTGGATTAGATCAAGCAGGCGACCGGTAATACCGTAACCCCGTAGCTTGCATAGGAGGCCAGAGTGCCAAACCCTGTCAAAAGCCTTGGAGATATCCAGAGCAACCGTGCGAGCCCCGTCAGACTCATCAAGGGCCTGGAGCACGTACTCCGTTACGGTTATTAGCAAGTCGGCCGTGGACCTGGCAAAGCGGAAGCCATATTGCCTGTCAGAGAAGAGTTTGTGGGTAGTAAGATGTTGAACTATTTCAGCATTGATTATGACCTCGAATACTTTCCCGAATATCGGTAGAAGACTGATAGGACGATAGTTGGATGGGTCCTAGGGTTCACCACAATTCTTAAATCTATCCTGTTATTTGACTTATAGCTAGAAGAGAAAAAGATGTATTATATTATTAATTAGTAATTAGTGGGGGACCAGTTTACTACTTCATAACAAAAGAAAACCGATCCCCTCTTCATGATCAGTAGAAGCCTTAATCATGATTCCAACTATTATATTAAGTCAGTGAGTTAAGTACCATACGTGTTACACACTTTGGGCAATCATGGCTGGCTGGGCAGAAGATTATTCCACAGTAGGTTCCCATTGCTTTCTGCAGTAGACTGGTTGCCAGCCAAGGCTATAGAACCTAAACTGTCCTATTATTCAACCTATAACTGGAGTAAAGAGTCAGATTAATACCTTTCCCAAGGGTATTTGTGCGTAAGTGAATACAGGGAATTCAACTGGAATTCGAACTCAGCACCCTTATCTCTCATTCTGAGTCAATATCCACTGCACCACAACGCACATCCCAACGTAAAGTACTAAGAAAAAAAGAGAAACTGAAAAGAGTTGTTCAACTGCAATGTAATATCAATTTTCCTATATGGCAGCAAATGCTAGAAAATATTCTCACAAATGTTGTTTTTTTAATCATATCACCCCAAGCAAGGCAATAACGCCACTGATGCGCAGGGGGCTACGTAAGAGTAAAACGATTGGAAAAGAGAAAGCTGGAAACTGCATCCTAAACAGGAAACAAGGGATGAACCTTTTCACCTGTTCAATAGACGTGGGTGGAGTGTGAACCGGGCGATAGTTCAGTTTATCTACTCCAATTGAAAAAAAAAATAAAGAAAAGAGTGAAAAAGATTAAAGAAAGAGAAAACCGGAAACCGCATCCTAAGCAGGAAACAAGGGATGAGCCTCTTCACCTGTTTAATAGATGTGGGTGGAGTGTGGACTGGGCGATATTTTAGTCTATTGTTGATTTTAATTAGAAATAGAGTAGGGGTATATTATGTTGCCCTGTGGTACCCCGTTTTCCTGTTTATATTAGTCTGATATTATGATTTAAAGACGTACTTTGAAGGTTTGATAGGATAAAAATTTCTGGATAAATATTGCCATGTTTCCTGTGATTCCCATATTGCGAATATCTTTCAGTATTCCATATCTCCATGTAGTGTCATATACTTTTTCGATATTGAAAATGAAAGGGAAACTAGAGACAACAGATGTGCTTCTACAGAAGGATGCTGAGAATACTACAGAAGAAGCACATAAGTAATGAAAATGATTTAAAGAAAATCGAACAAAAAAGGACACTTATACTCAGAATCAAAAAGGGAAACATAATGATAAACGAAGGCTTGGCAAATATAGCACTCACAGGACATATCAAAGACAAAAGGAATAAGAAACAGTGGGACATCTGCTTGACAAGTTTGTGTGAATGAATAGCAAAATAGGGTTGGGGAGATAAAAACCTAATGTTACTAAGAGCTACAAGGGATAGAAAGCTGTGACGAGCCATGATCACTCAAGGGACATGGCACATAGAAGAAATTGTTCCAATTTCTATAGTTTCTGTTATAAACCATGTTATTGCTATCTAGAGGACCCTATGCAAAAAAGATTTCAGCAAATAATTTTCTCTCCCTTGCTGCAATAAACGGAACCAGTAGCTGAGGGTGTTTTATTCATTTTGTAGTGCAGTGGATATCAACTCAGAACGAACAATCAGGGTGCCGAGTTCGAATTCCAGTTGAATTCCTTGCATTCACTTACGCACAAATACCCTTGGGAAAGATATTAATCCGTCTCTTCCCTCCAGTTATGGGTTAAACAATAGAACAGATTGGGTTCTATAGGCTTGGCTGGCAACCAGTCTACCACAGAAAGCAATGGCAATCTACTGCGGGATAATCTTCTGCCCAGTCAGTCATGTCTCTTTCGGGACATGATTGCCCAAAGCGTGTATCACGTATGGCATTTAACACAAATAGTTGGAATCATGATTAAGGCTTCTACTGATCATAAAGAGGAGGGATCGGTTTTCATTTGTTATGAAGTAATAAACTGATCCCCCACTAATTAGTACTTAATAATATAATACATCTTTTTCTCTTCTAGCTGTAAGTCAAATAACAGGACAGATTGGGTTCTTGGCTGGCAACCAGTCTACCGCAGAAAGCAATTGCAACCTACTGCAGGATAATCTTCTGCCCAGTCAGTCATGTCTCTTTCGAGACATGATTGTCCAAAGCATGTATCACATATGGCATTTAACTGACTGATCCTTGGAAAAAGTATTACTTTATCTCTTCTCACTTTTGCTACAGGTAAAAAAATAGTCCAGATCAGGCTCTCTAGTACTGGTAGGGCAACTGCTTCAGCAGAATAGTTTGACCTCTCCTATCAAAATATCACGCACTAGTATGCCAGGGTAAAGCCTATTTCATCACCAGGCCTGACACACATGCAATAGTCATTCTGAAAATAATGCTTCTTATTTAATCATTATGATTTTAATTTGATTAATATTTTTTATGGATTAACTTTTTTAAGGCAATGAAAACCAAAACATATTTTCAGATTATTCTTGAGATAATAACTATTTTCTGATATGTCCTACTATTTAACTCAGAGCTAGGGGAAAACAGGCATATTCATACTTTTTCCAAGGGTATTTGCACATAAGTAAATATCAGTCAGTTAAGTGGCATGCATGCACTGGCAGTTTGGTCAATGGCTGCTAAATGTTTCCTTATAAGAAAACACTCAGAAAATGGCTGCTCTCCTTTAGCCACCATAGAGAAACTTTTGGCCGACCATTAAAAGGTTTGTAAGGAAGATGCCATCAATACTGGGGAAAGAAATAAGTTATTTATTTCAACCAACAGTAGCACTGGCTGTTGATCAATGGATGCTGAATGTTACCTTACAAGAAAATGGTCATCTTATGGCATACATTGCTTTCAAATTCAAAAATACTAAAACAATCTTTTTACAACTGGATATCACATTTTTTTAGGTCCTGGTCATGAAGGTAAACTGCATCCAGCAGCAAGGCCTCTGATTGAGGGGTTGTGAGGAGCATGGAACCACCTCTTAATTTCTGTTGTTCCCAGATCCACCCTGACCTGGTGTGGTAGCACCTGTTAGGGTCCCAGCTATGGGCAAATAGTTAATCCCCAAACTGGGGTCAAAACACTATGAAAGTATAAAAATACACTTTTATAGAAATGACTTTTACCAACAATACACTTTTGAAGAAGAAAAATTTATTATCATAACACATTTTTGAAGGAAAAAATTATTCTCAGTAAAACATTCTTGAATACAAAACTAGAAAACATTTTCAGTTTTCTAAAATAAGAAAGAATGAAATAAAAAATTTTCATTAAAATCTGACTAAATCAACCTTCTCACTGTAATCGAGCATTAAAAAAACACAAAAAAAAACACTTAAGACCACATCTTTTTGACATTAAACAACCCACAGAGGTTGATATGCCATTAAACAAAATTCAAACATTTTTTATATATTTTATATATCTATTTCATTTCAGAAAGAAAACAACAAAACAAAAACAAAAACAAAATGCAAACTCATCTTAGCTGACACATTTCATTCTCTGATGAACTTTATCAAGGCAAATTTAATGATTTTATTTTTGCAACAAGTATTTATAAACAAAAGCAAAAATGTTAGTTTTTGAATATTTAAATTTAAGACATGCTTATAAGTATACTTTGGGCTAACAAAAAGCCAAAGTAAATTATGGGAGATGCTAAGTGATGTCATTTAATATCTATTAAACCAAAAGAAAAACAAAAACAAAAAGTTTCTGATGGGGTCTATATTTGGAGGAGGAAGATATCTCACCCCCCTACTCCCAGTTCTAGAAGGTGAAGCATGAAGCTTGGAAAAAAATTTCTCATTCTAGTGGTTAAAAAAACTTTGCTCATTCTTATATATATATATATATATATATATATATATATATAGTGTATCAAGGCAGCAGATAATTTTCTAAACATATACTGTTAAATATAAGAGACAGTGAGTGTCTATTATGTTTAATAATTGCATCTTTGGATGTCCAAAACTTATTCACTAATGTTCCCGTCCATGAAACGATTGACATCACTATCCATGATGTATACAATCATGCTACTCTCCCATCATTCAATATTAAATCCACTATATTAAAAAAAAACTATTATTAGCATGCACCACACAAGTACCCTTTCATGACTCCTTAGGTAATATTTATACTCAAATAGATGGTATTGAGATGGGATCTCCTTTAGGTCCCCTCTTTTCTAATTATTACATGGCAAATTTAGAAAATAAAATAATTAATGACAACAATAAACCCTCTATATATATGTAAAATACATAGATGACATCTTCATTTTAGCTAAGAATATCGATCAAATTACACAACTTAAAAACAAATTTGAAAGTCACTCCATCCTCAAGTTTACATTAGAACTTAATATTAATAACAAACTCCCATTCCTTGATACATTCATTGATTCTAGCACACATAGATTTACTATTTCTCTATATAGGAAAGCAACTAGCATAAACTTGTGTCTTCTTAATTATAATAGTGAATGCCCCCAACGATATAAGTTAGCTGTTATAAAAAACTTAATTCAACGCACACAAATGATATCTTCTTCCATATCCATATTTTATAAAGAATTACACAACATTAAGCAAACACTTGTCAATAATGGATTTCCTAACTCCGTTATTGATCAACAAATTAAAATGTATCACAACAAACTTAACAATATTGATAATATTAATAATAATAGTGTACATCAAAATAAACATAACCCTATTAACTTATACTATTGCAACCAAATACATAATTACGAACAAGATGAAAAAACTCAAAAAAATAATATGTAGAAATGTTAAACCAATAAATAATAATAATCAAATTAAGCTCATCATATATTATAAAAAATTCAAAACAATTGACCTCATAGTCTCTAATAACCCTACAAGCAGTCAACTAAATCCTCTACAGAAAACCAATGTAGTGTATCAATTTACATGCCCGTTCAAAAATTGTATCACTGGTACTAATAATAAACCTACTACATATATTGGTTTTACTACAACCACACTCTCTCATAGACTTACCTGTCACCTTTCTGATCAGAGTACAATTAAACAACATTTCTGAGAAAAACATAGTCATGTAGGTAACATCAGATAGATTTTAGTCAACAATACAATAATCCTCACTCATACACAGTAAAAATAACCTTCAGATATTGGAGGCCATCTACATTAAATCCAAACAACCCACACTTAATTAAATCATGTTTAAATCTGGTCATAACACATTACATTGCATTTAAATATATGGTTCTGTTATCATTTCGAGCTCTCATTTATGAACTGCATTTGCTATTTTTGGTAAATGTTATTGTTGCTTAGCAAAGTTTTATATCAACACAAGATAAAGTCATCGCTGGTGGTGGATGTTTTTATGTTAACGTCCTTGTAACCTCTCTGAAGATGGCTCATGTGAACCAAAAGCTTAGAACCAACTTAATAAAAAATTATCCAAATGTTGGAGAATTTTTGTCTTTATTTTCACCTGAAATTAAAGCCAAAATACGATGTTTAGAACACCTCATGATTAAACATAATAGGAATTCATTGTGTCTTATATTTAACAGTACACATTTAGGAAATATATATATATATATATATATATATATATAAAATAAAATAAAAATTTTGATATTTAAATCTGTTGAATAGCCATTTCTACAAGGAAATCCTTGCTTCTTCAGCAAGGGCGAAACAAAAATTTTCATTTCCCTGCTGCTAAAAAAGTAAGGATTTTCTCATAGAAATGGTTATTCACCAGATTTAAATATAGAAATTTTTGTTTTATTTTTTTATATTTGGCTCTCTAGATAGAATATAAAATTTGCATCGAGCCCTCCACCTTGATCAATTTTAATAATAATGAAATTAATATTAATTAGGATCAAGTTTTGAGGATTTACCTATCTGATCATCCTTTTGGATTTAAAATATAAAAATATATATTTTTATAATCTTATCGCCCCAAGCAAGGCAGTTTACAGGGGTTTACATAGGAGGAAAATATGAGAAAGAGTGACAGGTTATAAGGGGTGTCAGGAAGTGGGTAAGAGAAGGATGAGAATACTGATGAGAGTAGAGTGGACAGAGAAAGGATTATTAGAGAGAAAATGCAAGTTAGTGAAACAGGAGATGACTATTGACTTTACATTTAAATTCTTGGAGATTGTAGCTGTCGGGGAAGCAAGTAAACGAAAGGAAATTCCACAGGCGGGAAGAGTGAGAAAAGAAGCTGATGGAGTAGAATTTGCATTTACATTTTATTGGTTTCACAGTAAAAGTGTGGGACCTAGTTGCTAATCTTGTGGCACGAGTAAATTCATACATAGGGGTCACCAGTGAGCTAAGTTCATCGAAGCAGAAGCCGTGAAAGTTTTTGTAGAAGAGACACAAGGAAGCCATATTGCACTGGTGAGAAAGTGACTATATATATATATATAGAGAGAGAGGGGGGGAGGGGGGAGGGAGAGAGAGGGGGAGAGAGAGGGAGGGAGAGAGGGGGAGAGAGGAAGGGAGAGGGAGGGAGAGAGAGGGGGAGAGGATCAATATAGATATAAAATCTACCACTTGGCTGATTAGTGTTACCTGCAGTATCCTAAGTCTAAGGTTTCATAGACAAACCCTTTCAGCAATCACTTCATCCACTCATTTGGTTGGGAGGGGGCATACAAATATTCATTCTCTGGTAGGATTCAAACTCATGTCCTTCTAGGGGAAACTGTCATTAGATCTTACATTTGGACTTCTCGTCTACAGAGTGCATCAATGATCAAGTTGAAAAGTGCCTCTAAACACACATTTTTCTCTGAATATTCAAGCCGGTAAACGAAAATAAAAAATACACTATTTAATAGGTAAATGAATTTTCATTCATCATCCGTTACACCCAATGATGTGTAGGGCAGCAACAAAGCTTCTCCACCTCTGCCTATCTTGAGCCAGACTAGTCAATGAACCCCAAGAGTACTGCATTGCTTTCATCTCATTCTCCACTGTACTTCTCCATGTCGTTCTTGGTCTTCCCCTCTTTCTTTTGCCATCTGGGGTCCAGTGCAGTGCTGTTCTTGTGATTGACTGTGGATCTTTCCTGAGCACATGCCCAATCCATCTCCACCGCCTTCTTGTAATGATGGTGCCCATGTTCTCTTGCATCTCTGCAACAGATCTTCATTGGAGATCTTCTCTGGCCAAAATATTCTCCGTATTCATCGGAGGCATATGGTGTGAAAGGATCGAAGTTTGGCAAGATCCATCTTAGTCATTCTCCAGTACTCAGATCCGTAGAGGAGAGTAGATACAACACAGCTCTGGTATAGCTTGAGCTTGGTGTTGGTGCTGTACTGTGTTGATCTCCAGATGTTGTTCATTTCCTTAAACACACTCCTGGCCTTGCCCAGTCCGCTTTGAATATCCTCTTTTGTGCCACCCTCGGGTCTGATGATACTGCTCAGGTAAGTGAACTTGTTTGTACAATGTAGATCTTCTCCATTCACTTTGACAGGAGCAGGCCTGTTCACATTCAATGTGTGTCACGTGATTAGAAACCTGCCAAATGATACACATTTTCGTAACAAAAATTTATCATAAATCATCAGGCCAGTAGAAATAAATATATATACAGTTTGATTATAGATTGAAACTCACATTTAAGTAGATATTCTATCAAAAATAATGTTCAAACAAATCATTTAAAATTTTTTCTTTGGGCTATGTACTGGCTAGGTCCAAATCACTTTGGCTGATGTTCATGTGCTTAGCTCTTTCTTTTTTTACAACCATTTTTTCCTTCCGCGAATATACATGGAGGGTTTTTCGAAACAAGTATAGTGATAAGTTTGCATTTATATATATATATATATATATATATATATATATATATACACACATCAACTGGGAGAATTACATCTTGAACTAAGAACATTACTTTTTTTTTTCTTTTTTTTTTAATCATTTCACCCCGAGCAAGGTGGAAACGCCACTGATGTGCAGGGGGCTACATAAATGTAAAAAGATTAATTAGAAAAGAGTGAGGAGTACAAACTAGTCAGAAAGGAACAATAGAAAGCTGAGAAAGCAGGTGCGATGACAGATACATAGGTGGAGAGAAAGGGAAGGTTATACAGGGGTGGGGTGAGAGCTAGAGTCCAGTGGTTAGTAGATGAGTATTGACTTTGCATTTAAATTTCTGGAGGTTGTAGCCGTCAGGAAAGCAAGAATATGGGAACGAGTTCCACAGGCAGGAAGTGCGAGAGAAGAAGCTGAAGGAGTAGAATTGTCGTCTGCATTTGGCTAACTTAACTGTGAATGGGTGGGACCCAGTTGCCAGTCTGGTTGCATGAGTAAACACCTGTTGAGGAGGCATCAGTGACTTAAGTTCGTCTGAGCAGAAGCCATGAAAGTATTTATAGAACAGACAAAGGGAGGACACATTTCGACGATGGGGAAGTGGCTGCAGTCGAGCTGCCAGATCAGTACCTATCACATTACAGACTCTCCTTTGGAGCCTGTCAAGAACACTGAGGAGAACGGCAGGGGCACCTGACCATAAATGGCAGCAGTACTCCATGCACGGATGGATAGTTGGGGTGGGGAATAGTCTCATTAAATTTTTGTGCAAAACCTTTTGACCATAAGAGATATAAACGGGGAGGAAAAAGCTAGTATGGTAGGTATTATAGATATTTATACTCAAGTTACAAGTTAGAATACAAAGTAATATCATTTACTTCATTTCATAAAATGTAAATGAAAAAAAGGATGTGCATTGTGGTGCAGTGGATATCGACTCAGAATGACAGATCAGGGAACCGAGTTCGAATTCCATTTGAATTCCTGGCATCCACTTACACACAAATACCCTTGAAAAGATATTAATCCATCTCTTCCCTCCAGTTATGGGTTAAATAATAGGACCGACTGGATTCTATCGCCTTGGTTGGCAATCAGTTTACCACAGAAAGCAATGGCAACCTACTGCGGGATAATCCTCTGCCTAGTCAGTCATGTCTCTTTTGAGACATGATTGCCTAAAGCTTCTATCACGCATGGCACTTAACTGACTGACTTAATTAAAAAACATATTCCTCTTACACTCACCATGAAATACTTGTAAAATCCTAAATTTGCAAATATAAAATTCTAATTAATCAACCTCAGTATAAAATAGTGGGGTTGAGATATATTGATAAAAGCTCCCATTTTTGTTTAATATTCCAGCAAGGCAAAAATTAATAATTCATTGATAAAATAAGAACAAGGTTGTTGCCAAGCCTAGAATCTTTTCAAAAATCATAAAATATTCTACAAATCTGCCTGTCTTTCATTTTGATAAGGCAGGTGGGGTGAAGAAAGAGAAAATGGTTAAAAATGTAAATCTATGCCTGATTAAGTAGGAATTTGTGTCATAATAATAATAATAATAATAGTGACATAAAAAATGTCCTTTGCATTCCTCAAGCAAGTCACAATGAGATCACAGTAACTTGAGATAGAAATATGACAAGTATTTACAATTGGTTGACAATTGTTTGTTCACAATACAATGTCCGCATGACACTATACGATTAGTAGCAAAGTTATTTGAAATAGAGAGTTAACTACTTTCATGGGTGAAAAGCTTTGTTAACCTTAGAATGAATTTGAAAAAAGAGAGAAAGAAAGAGAAAAAGCAAGGGTAGAGTGAGAGAGTGATAATGAAAAAAAAAAAAGGAAGCTAGAGACAGTGATAAGAAAGAAAAAAAGATGTAAAGGAGAGAAAATAAGAAAAGAAGAGAACAGATAGAAAAGAAAAGAAAGATGGTAGGAAGACAGTGAGAAAGAAAAGAAAAAGATGGAGGGGAGAATGAGAGTGAGAAACAGAGAGAGAAAAGAGAGAGAGAGAGAAAACACTGAAAGAGAGAGAAAAGAGAGACAACAGAGTGAGAGAGAGAAAAAAGAAAGAAAATGAGAAAGAGAAAAGAGAGTGACAAACAAAAAGGAGAGTGAGAGAGAGTGACAAAAAGGAGAGTGAGAGAGAGTGACAAACAAAAAGGAGAGTGAGAGAGAGTGACAAACAAAAAGGAGAGTGAGAGAGAGTGACAAACAAAAAGGAGAGTGAGAGAGAGTGACAAACAAAAAGGAGAGTGAGAGAGAGTGACAAACAAAAAGGAGAGTGAGAGAGAGTGACAAACAAAAAGGAGAGTGAGAGAGAGTGACAAACAAAAAGGAGAGTGAGAGAGAGTGACAAACAAAAAGGAGAGTGAGAGAGAGTGACAAACAAAAAGGAGAGAGAGAAAAAGGAGAGTGACAGAAACAAAAAGGAGAAAAAGGAGAGTGAGAGAGTGACAAACAAAAAGGAGAGTGAGAGAGAGTGACAAACAAAAAGGAGAGTGAGAGAGAGACAAACAAAAAGGAGAGTGAGAGAGAGTGACAAACAAAAAGGAGAGTGAGAGAGAGTGACAAACAAAAAGGAGAGTGAGAGAGAGTGACAAACAAAAAGGAGAGTGAGAGAGAGTGACAAACAAAAAGGAGAGTGAGAGAGAGTGACAAACAAAAAGGAGAGTGAGAGAGAGTGACAAACAAAAAGGAGAGTGAGAGAGAGTGACAAACAAAAAGGAGAGTGAGAGAGAGTGACAAACAAAAAGGAGAGTGAGAGAGAGAAAAAAGAAATGAATAAAAGAGAGAAAAGAAAGAGTGAGAGGGGGAAAAAAAGGAGAGAAAACAAGTGGCGTCATAAGTTGTCAATGATTATGCTAATATGAAGTCACATATCCTTATCTAATAGGCAAAGAGAAACTGTTTTCTTGGTTGGCAATCTATCTGGAGATGGTATCTCACCAAAGCCACCATCCCCTTAAGTGCTTTGGTTCCTTACAGAGATGCATAAACCCAAAACACGTACGATGACTAAAATTCTTAAAAGAGAGAATTAAATCACGTGAGTTTATAATCTGTTGCAAGTAGAACGATGATTGGATACTGCAGCTTTGTACCAATAAAATGGTACTAGAGGAGAAAAAAAAACATAATAAAACTATTATTAAATAAACAAATAATCAAAATTATACAAATTACTTTGTCTCTAAATATTTTTTTTTTTAATCATTTCACCCGGAGCAAGGCGGAAATGCCACTGATGTGCAGGGGGCTACATAACTGTAAAAAGATTAATTAGAAAAGAGTGAGGAGTACAAACTAGTTAGAAAGGAGCAATAGAAAGCTGAGAAAGCAGGTGCGATGACAGATACATAGGTGGAGAGAAAGGGAAGGATATACGGGGGTGGGGAGAGAGCTAGAGTCCAGTGGTTAATAGATGAGTATTGACATTGCATTTAAATTTCTGGAGGTTGTAGCCCTCAGGAAAGCAAGAATATGGAAGCGAATTCCACAGGCGGGAAGTGCGAGAGAAGCTGCGGGAGTAGAATTGTCATCTGCATTTGATTGACCTGACTGTGAATGGGTGGGAACTAGTTGCCAGACTGATTTGCACGAGTAAACACCTGTTGAGGAGGCACCAACAATCTCCAGGAATTTAAATGTAAGGTCAATAGACATCTCCTATCACACTAACTTGCATCCATTCTCACAAGCTCTTTTTCCATCTACTCCACCCACATCTGCAGTATACTCATCTGTCTTTACCCTCCTCCTGACATTTCCTATAACTAACACCTCTTTCTCATCACTTACCCCTATGTAATTCCCTGTGCAACAGTGGCAGTAGAATGCTTTGCTTGGGGTGAGATGATTAAAAAAAAAAACACAGGAATATCATCCCAAGAGTTTATTTTTTTAACTTTTAGTGCAATATTGCAGCTGATTCATTCTACCGCCTTCTTTAGGTATACTTCCTTCTGTAAGGCAAGAGAGGTATCTTTTGTTTTTTTTGGCCAGTTTACAAGCATAAAATAAATGATAGGTATAATGGCAACCAGTCTGACTTGATCCAATCAATGCAAGCTACACTTGTAATGCAGATGAATCCATATTTATATTCTCTATGCAGATGGCATAGCACTGATGTCCAATAAACCAGAGTAAGCACAGCCGATTTTTATTCAAGTTTGAAGTACTGGCAAGGAAATTGGACTATACATTAATCCTGTTAAAACTCAGTACATGTTATACAATCAAGAGAAAGCCAGCCTAATTACTGTTGTGGATAAAGTCTTAAGCAAGTAGATGACTTTCTGTATCTCGACTTCTAAATCAACTCATGTAGCACGTAAATGTCAGGATTGTTAAGACTTGGATAACATTGCAAAAGATTAAAACCATATGGAAATCAAGTCCACCATCTGAAATCAAAACTGAATGAAGGTATGACTTGCCCTATGGTGACTTGCCAAGGTCACAATTGTGTATTTATATCACATCACTCTACAGATGCTAGTGGTATCTATGTAAACTAGTTCTACCTACCATATTATCAACTCATATTTGAAAATATTTGCTTTGCTCTTGCAGGCCACATAAAATCACCAGGCATATTACAGTTTGCTCAACTGTGGTCTAGATTATTTTTTTTTTTTTTTTTTTAATCATTTCACCCCGAGCAAGGCCGAAACGCCACTGATGTGCAGGGGGTTACATAAATGTAGAAAGATTAATTAGAAAAGAGTGAGGAGTTAGAAAGGAACAATAGAAAACTGAGAAAGCAGGTGCAATGACAGGTACATGGGCGGAGAGAAAGGGAAGGTTATACAGGGGAGGGGAGAGAGCTAGAGGCCAGTGGTTAGTAGGTGAGTATTAACTTTGCTTTTAAATTTCTGGAGGTCGTAGCCGTCAGGAAAGCAAGAATACGGGAGTGAGTTCCACAGGCGGGAAGTGCGAGAGAGGAAGCTGCAGGAGTAGAATTGTCGTCTGCGTTTGGCTAACCTGACTGTGAATGGGTGGGACCCAGTTGCCAGTCTGGTTGAACGGGTAAACACCTGTTGAGGAGGCATCAGTGACTTAAGCTCATCCGAGCAGAAGCCATGAAAGTATTTATAGAAGAGACAGAGGGAGGCCACATTTCGACGATGGGAAAGTGGCTGCAGACGAGTCGCCAGATCAGTACCTATCACATTACAGACTCTCCTTTGGAGCTTGTCAAGAACACTGAGGAGAACGGCAGGGGCACCTGACCATAAATGGCAGCAGTACTCCATGCACGGACGGATGGTTGACTTGTATATATGCAGGATGGATTCAGGCGGAAAAAACATCCTGGATCGACATAGTGACCCAATCTTCTTAGCAGTAGATTTTGCTATGGATTCAATATAGTGCTTCCATTTGAGGTCTGAGGACAGGGTAAGTCCGAGGAGGCGTAGTGTATTACTCTCCGGGAGAATCATCTGGTCCATGCTTATGGGAGGCAGAAGAAGTTGCCTGTAATGGTTGACAGACAACAGCTTGGTCTTAGAGGAATTGAAGTTGACAAGCCACTTCTTGCCCCAGTTCACCACAGAGTGTAGATCCCGCTCAAGGTCAGCAGCGAGATTATGTCTGTCCGCCACGACAGGTTTCTTACTGGAGCGGGAGTTATGCCTTACAATCAAAAAATGTTTTAAGGGTTTCTTTCTTTTTTTTTTTTTCATTAGTCCATGCACTGTGGCCATACAGAAAGACTATTTTCACTGTTACTCTGCAAAATTTTATTTCAGATTGTGGACTTGATTTCTGTCGAGTTTGCCAATATTCACTGCACCACAACTTATGTTTCCATGTATGAGATAGTAAAAAATGTGTCATGTGCATAATCTCTATCAAATATGGCACTAACTGGTTGTTGTCATTTATAAAGCCAAAAGTGGACAATAGGGACTATGCGGATTATATATTTTTACTGTCTCGTATATAGAAATGTGTGCATCGTGATACAGTGGATATTGGCTCGAAACGAGAAATTGGAGAGCCAAGTTTGAATTTCAGTTGAATTCCCTGTATTTACTTACACACAAATATTCTTGGGATAGATATTAATCTGTCATTTCTCCTTTTAATTATGGATGAAATAGCAGGACTGCTTTGGTTCTATAGGTTTGGTTGGTGACAAGTCTACCACAGAAAGTAATAGAAACCTACTACCCAGTCAGTCATGTCTCTTTTGGTGACAAGTCTACCACAGAAAGTAATAGAAACCTACTACCCAGTCAGTCATGTCTCTTTTGAGACATGATTGGCACTTAACTGAAACTTATTCTGAATAGAGTTGAAAATGCTGACATGGAAATTGGCCTGTGCATCAATTCTGCCAGAATTGTTTAATCAAGAAAAAGCTGAACTAATCAATGTTATAGATAAAGTCTCAAGCAAGTAGCTAACATTCTGTATCTTGATGACTCCAAGATCAACTCATGCCACAAGAATATATATATATATATATATATCAGGATCAGAAAGGCTTGGATAAAATTGCAAAAGATGAAAACCTGATATAAATCAAGTCCACAATCTGTAATCAAGTTTTAATTCTTAAGAGTAACAGTAGAAATGGTATTTCTGCATGGGCCCAATGCATTGACAAATGGAAAAAAAAAAAAAAGAAAAAAAAAGAAAAACTTGATAGGGCTTAGATGCTAAGAATGGTAAAGAATGTCTGTTGACAGCAATATATGACTAACCAAATATTGTATAGTGACTTGCTGAAGCTGATGAATTGCTGAGAAGAGAATCTGAAAATCAGTGGACATTGTTAAAGAAACAAGAATAAAATCATTAACATTGTTTCTCCGTATATAGTTTTTCTTTGAGAAACAATCTCATGAGACAAGTACATAGCTTAATTGACCAATTGATTGAAGATCAAAAAATATCGCAATATCAAGCATTGAAAAAAAAATGAAGATTAAAAATTGCAATATCAAGCCACAATGGAAGACTATAATATATAAATCACACTGGTCAAGCATGACTCACTGCAGTTGATTTGATAATGATATTTACATCCAGGGATTCTCTTCAGTTCCTTTTCTGCTGCGCCAAAAAAAAAAAACCTTAAATAACCTAAATTACATGTTAACCTTTTGTTGCATATTGGTTACAACTTTAACCAATATACACCGGCATGACATGGCTTTCCTGTGTCTCTTCTATAAATACTTTCACGGCTTCTGCTCCAATGAACTTAGATCACTGATGGCCCCTAGGTATGAATTTACATGAGCAATTAGGTCCCACCCTTTTACAATGAAACCGATAAAATGTAACCGCAATTTCTACTCTAACAGTTTTTTTTTCCCCGCACACTCCACCCATGTCCATTGAACAGGTGTAGAGGTTCATCCCTTGTTCCCTGTTTAGGATGTGGTTTCTGGCTTTCTCTTCTAATCTTTTCATTCATACGTAGCCCTCGGCACATCAGTGGTGTTACCTCCTTGCTCGGGGTGATATGATTAAAAAAAAAAAAACTTCTTACCTGTGGAATTCCCTTCCATATACTTGCTTCCCCGATGGCTACAATCTCCAGGAATTAAAATGTAAGGTCAATAACATCTATCACACTAACTCGCATCCATTCTCACAAGCTTTTTTTTCATCTATTCCACCACCATCCTTGGTATCCTCAGCTGTCTATTACCCCCACTGACATTTCCTATAACAAACCCCGCTTTCTCATCACTTTCTCCTATGTAACCCCCTGTGCAACAGTGGCAGTAGAATGCCTTGCTTGGAGTGAGATGATTTTTAAAAAAAAATTTAGAGAAAGGTTACAATTTTGCAATATCAAGCCACAATGGAAGACTATAATATATAAATCACACTGGTCAAGCATGACTGACTGCAGTTGGTTTGATAATGATATTTATATACAGGGATTCTCTTCAGTTCCTTTTCTGCTGAGCAAAAAAAAAACATCCAAATTACATGTTAACCTTTTGTTGCATATTGGTTAAAATTGTTACCAATATACAAGAAAGGTTAGAGAAAGGTTACACTTTTAACCAATATGCAACAAAGGGTTAAGGATGATAAAATTTATGTCTTCTATAAAGAATTGTATACAAAAAGACACTTGGCGAATAAATTAGCCAAAACATTAGGCTAACAACAAAAAGTTTAAACAATTCTTGAAATTATGATTCTTAACAAAATTATGAACAGTAATTTAAGAACGGAACTGCGAATTGAACAGCTAAAAAAGTATATCTAAAACATTATAGAAAACAAGAAAAAAGATGAATAGTCAAGCATGCATCGAATTCATATATACAGGGTGCGATGGGTAAATAGTCATATAAATTACGCAAAAATATAAAGAACACTGACATCTCGTTTTATATATATATATATATATATATATATATATATATAAATGTGTGTGTGTGTGTATGTATATATATATATATATATATATATATATTTTAAAAATTATACAAAAATATCTTGAAATAATAAAGAGTAAATTTATTTGGTAAAATTACCATCAGCTTCAACCACGGCCTCCAGAAAACTTCAGAATGTTCTCCTTGTTTCAGTTGGTGAATGCTACCAAAATTCTTGTCTTCAGTTCATCTTTGGTGTAACAAAGAGTTTTGTTGGTTTCTCACTCAACTGTGTCCCAGACATAATAACCAAAGGGATTGCAGTCTGGGTGGTCAGATGTCCAGATATAAGGGGTGAATTAGTCACAGAAATTGTCTGACAGCCATGACTGGGTTCTCCTGCTTGTGTGGCATGCTGCAGAGTACTGTTGCTAAACACAGGGTTTTCGAGCAGCCACTCTCTTGACCTAGAGTGGAACTACCTCCTGAAAGCACTTGATGTAGGCCTTTGTGTTGGGTCTAACGCCTTGGGAGAAGATGAATGGAGGCTTCACATTGCCATTCCTAGTGATCACTCCAAAAACCTTGGTTATTACCATCAGACTCATCCAACTCTTTCTGAATCCTCTGCACTGTCCTCAGATTGACACCCAAACACACTGAAATGTTTGCAATGGAGCTTCTGGTGCAAATGCCAAGCAGTACAGCATGCCATTTCCAAATATCTGGCAGATTGAATTGCATCATGGTGCTCTTTTTCTCACAGACAGTACCCAACTGACCCCACTATACTGTTCAGTCGAAAAATATCAAAAATATAAAATGGCGACAATTTAGCCATCGCACCCTGGGGATGAACTGCAAATTTCACTAAAATAAGAATGCTATCTACACATTAAGAAAACACATAATATTTTCTAATCAGAAACAACAACCACCAAAATTACCTAACTATGAAATAAGACAGAGATGATAGGAAACAGAAAGAAAGCTGTCTGATAATATGAAACAAAAGATGAGATAGAGTTGTAAGAAGTCAAGAAAGGTACACTAAAGTTCTTGGCAAACAAGAAGCTATGCATGCAGTTTTTGAATAAGCCTACCTCATTCTGTGGGCCTGATTCAAAGAGGAAAAAAAAACAGAATCCTCTTACCAACAAATTGAACAGTTACAAAACAGCGTGACATCTTTGCCCTTTTCTGCAGCATAGAATGATTTAAAATTTGCAACTGTCATCACACCTGCATTTCCATCCTTAACTGGTTCGTCTTTCTCCTTACTCTCCTCCTATCTAATTTTTTTACTCTTGTGCAGCCCCCTGCACATCAGTGGCATTACCACATTGCTCAGGATGATACAATTAAAAAAATAAATACAAGCTAAATTGATTCAACATCAGACTAACATCCTTATCTTTTAGTGTCTGTATTCTTTCAAATTCC
Organism: Ascarosepion bandense; assembly: GCA_037127315.1. NCBI lineage: Eukaryota > Metazoa > Mollusca > Cephalopoda > Sepiida > Sepiidae > Ascarosepion > Ascarosepion bandense. The sequence goes on from JBBBDQ010000932.1 coordinate 6,581,498, forward strand.
ATTTGAATTCATTGCATTCATTTACATGCAAATACCCTTGAGAAATGTATTAATCTGTCTTTTCCCCTCCGGCTGACAGATTGGGCTCTATAGCCTTGGTTGACAACCAGTCTACTACAAAAAGTAGCACCTAAAGAAGGCCAGAGCATTACAATGGCCAAAATATCGTAAACATGGCAATAAAGATGAGGACAACAGTCCAAACAATGTAAATACTACCTCATCTCAGCAGTATAGACAAATACTAATGGAAACCTACTGCAGGAAAATCTTCTGCCCAGTCAGTCTTGTCTCAAAAAAGACATGATCACCCAAGCGTGTATAATGTATGGTACTTAACTGAGTCTTTAGAAGAGGTAGAAATGGACAACAGATGCATTGTGTTTTTTTGTTTGTTTTTTTTTTACTAGAAACAATTTTAGTTAAAATTTAACAGTTTGTAGACAGCATAAAATACAATTTAAAAAAAAAAATTCTTAATTCTGGGTAATAATTCTTTAACAGTTCACAAGAAAACAAAAACTGAAGACTATATTTCCTGGTGTCAAAAAATATTTTGCTCAAGATGAATCTTGAAACTGTTCTGCATTTTTGAGTTTGCATTTGAGTTTTGTTTAATGGCATATCAACACCTCTGTGGGTTATTTAATGCCAAAAAGATGGGTTTTAAGGTATTCTTTTATTTAATGTTTGGTTATAGTGAGAAGGTTGATTCAGTCAGATTTTAATGAAACTTTTTTGTTTTTATTCTTTTTTATTTTAGAAAATTCAAAATGTTTTCTAGTTTTGTATTCAAAAATGTTCTGTTGAGAATATTTTTTTTCCTTCAAAATGTGTTATGATACTATTTTTTTCAAAGATGTCTATTTTTCTATAAAAGTCTATTTTTATGTATATATTTCTATAAAAATGTATTTTTTGTACTTTCAAAGTGTTTTGACCCCAGTTTAGGGGGGGGGTAACTATTTACCCATAGCTGGGACCCTAACAGGTGCTACCTCTCCAGGTCAGGGTGGACCTGAGAACAGCAATTAGGAGGTGGTTCTATGCTCCTTGCAACCTCCCAATCAGAGGCGTTGCTGCTGGATGCAGTTTACTGTCATATTAAAGACCGCATTTGGCTTACGGCCATATCACGTTGAATACACTGGTTCTCGCTCAATCACCAAAGTTAAGCAACATTGAGCCTGGTCAGTACTTAGATGGGTGACTGCTTGAGAATACCAGGTGCTGTAAGCATATAGTGGCGGATATGCGTAGTAGTGCAGTGGATATTGGCTCGGAAAGAGAAATCGGTGAGCTGAGTTCAAATTCCAGTTGAATACCCTGCATTCACTTTAGCACTGGTACCCTTGGGAAAGGTATTAATCCATCCCTTTCCTCCAGTTATGGGTTAAATAACAAGGGTAAGACTTGGGGACCCTGCTCTTAAAAACAAATCTCAATGAATCTTGATACTAGAAAAGAAAAATGTTGTAAAAATAAAAATAACCTTACCCCAAAATTATTAGTTATGACCTTAAATGATCTCATAAGGATTGATAGGTCGCTAAACCACGAAACAAACAAATCAAGACCGCATTTTTGGAAAGATGAAGATTAATCTTTAGAATGACAAAGGCAAAATTAACCATTTCTATACAGAAAATATAACAGCATTCATTGGCTGAAGATTGAATCTTCTTGTTGGTTGAAAAATTATGAAATCTTTGTTAAACCAATTTTTCAGTAAATTAGTTTTCTCATATTCACTAAATATTATAGCTCTTTCTATTAGGTTGTTAGAAACATAGTGGCCACTCGGAGTGTTGCATTTTGAAAAGCCATTTTAACATAGTATTCACAGTATATATTAGGCAAATTTTGGTATGCACATGCATGTGTGCTCTTTAATAATTTTAAACTTATTTTCAGACAGAAATATTCTTGAAGTATAGAAACCCCTTAATCATGAACATGAAAAAACGTGATCTTCGTTTACTTTTCCTGCAGGAGTTCAAACTCGGGCACAGTACCTTCCAAACTTCTGCCAATATCAACAGAGCATGGGGGAGATGGGTTCACAAGTGATTGGACAATACAAAGATGATTCCAGAAATTCTGAACTGGTGATGAGAGTTTTGAAGATGAAGGTAGAGGACAGACATGCAGTCTTAACAATGAACAATTGCAAGCAGTCGTTGAGCAAAACCCACATCAAAGTGTCAGAGGAATGCCTTAGATGCTTTGTGTCTGCACTGCAACAGTCTCATGCCATTTGCAGAGTATTAGCAAGGCATAAAAGCTCGATAAATGTGTTCCTGATAATTTCAATGAAAATCAAAACCATAGGCATTTTGAAGTGTGCTCAATGCTCTTTCTGCATAACATCAATGATCCGTTTCTTAACCAAATAGTCAATTGTGATTCAAAGTAGATCTTATGATAACCATAAATGATCAGGTCAATGGCTTGGTCATGATGAGTCTCTCAAACATTTCCCAAAGCCAAAGTTGCATCAGCAAAAGATTATGATGATTGTCTGGTGGTCTGCAATTGTTGTTTTCCACTACAGCTTTCTGGAAGCCAATCAGAGCATTAATAAAGATCTTTACTGAAATCAACTTGCTGAAATGCATGCACCCACTGCAGATAATGAGACCTGCATTGGTGAATCGACGTGGCCCAAATCTGTTCCATGATAATGTAGTCGCAAAAACTCACAGACTTGAGAAATGAAAGTTAACCACATCCTCCTTATTTTCCTGATCTTTCAACCACCGATTATAATTTTTTTTTAAGCACATTTTTCAATGGTAAAATATTAGGTCTAAACCAGAAGTAGAATCAGCTTTCAAAGATTTTGTTCCACCACAATAACTTTTATGAATGAGGAATAGATAATCACATTGATCGATGGCAAAGGTGGACAGATGCTCAAGGCTCGTATTTTGACTCATCATCATCATTTATCCATCACACCCAGATGGTGCATAGAGCAGCAACATTTTTTTGTTGCTGTTTCTGTAACAAACTTTTTTACAGGGCTGGGTTGTTAGCACCTGCACCCAGCCCCCAAACCTGGAGGACCGGTGGACCATTCTTGGTCCTTACGTTTACAGCACATGGCATTCCCAAATGGTCACCCATTTAAGTACTAACCAGGCTTGATGTTGCTTAACTTCAGTGATCGGACGCTGTATTTTGACTAACTTCAATATTTCTACAGTCAATTTTTTAAGAATATAATTATGTTTCTAAAATCTGCCATTATTTTTCTAACAACCTAATAATATTGATGAGTTTCCTTCCAAACCACAAAAGCTCTTTAAAACTTTTTCAAAAATTTAGAACCAAAAGTTCATTCTGATGGCTGGGGTTTTTTCAGTGCTATGAAATAAAGAAAATAAAAAATAAAAACCCGAATTTAGGATGTCAAGTTTATCAGATGTCATTTGAGAGTTTGTAGCAGATTCTTTATTATTACTGTTTGTATTGTAGAATCTACAATGCAGGAAATTAGGTGAAATTTTTTTAACACAGATTTTGGTAGTTCAGAAATTGCTTGTTTCTAAAGTTGATGGAAAATATACTAATCAAACCGACTCATTTACAGCAACATGCGTAATACTTGTGAATCTATATTTTAACATGAAATCACTTTATGGCAAAGTACAACAAAAACTTTCAATATGTTATATAGTATGAAAATAACTTGATGCCAGATTTAGCTAAGTTAAGTATACAATTATATACAATCTGGAATCAGGCATAGAAGTTCAAAATAATGCTGAACCTGGAATCTGTCCATAAACAGCACTTCTTAAATTGTTCAGGGTGTTAGGGTAAAAGGTATGCCCTGATGTATGTAGCAAAAACAAAAGGAAATATTAAACTTTACACTCTGCATTATTAATCTGACCATGAAGTGCAAATTCAAATCTTCTCCATGGTTAGTTTGTCAGGAAGGTGACTTCTTGCTACTATTGGTCTAGAAGAGGGTACACAGTATGTGGTACATTTAGAAAGTGCCTGAAAACCATACCATGGGTTGACCCAAGCCTTGTGAGTGAAACTGGGTAGATGGATCCCTTTGAGGAGCCATTGATGGTTGTGCTAGTTCAAAGTTAGAAGTCAATGCAACCAAGGGTTTGCATCCTGGCTTTGTTCAGGTTGTTGTTCATGCTAGATAGCACACTATCACCCAGAAACTGTAACTAAGGTCTGCTAAGCATAGTTGCAGTATAGACCACAGGTGGGCTCTGTGGGTGTTGTACAAACACAAGAGTGCCTGAGCAAGTGTCTGCAATGGAGATTAGCTAGCTGCCCTTGTAGACATGCATCTTCAGATACGAGTGGCCAGCCATATATATATATATATATATATATATATATATATATATATACACAGACACACACACATTTATCAATGACTCAATTACAGTAAACTTATTGTTAATTTCAGTCAAAAGTGTTTCTGTTGCGATAACAGGATATGACAAAACAACAATAAAATTCAAATCCAAATTCAAGGATCAGAATCACACTGAGTGATAAAGGTATTAACTTTAGTATTTGTCTATATTTCCGAGATGAGGTAGTATTTCAAGTTTTTACATTATTTGGACTATTGTCCTCATCTTTGTTGCCATTTGTATGATGCTTTGGCCGTTGTATGCTTTGGCCTTCTTCAGGTGTTAAGAATTTCAAACCAAACCCTTTATTACAATCACTGAGGTATATGAACTCCATTCCTTGCATAGTAGTAATACTAGAGAAAACCATTAACATCAAAAAATTGCAATATGAACTATGGCAAAAAAGGGTTACTGAACATTAGGTTTATAAGTCCCAAAAATTCAGTTGTTCTTGTCCTTAAGGACACATGGATATAGACATTAGTTAGTTTCTGTGATCCAGAGTTGTGAGTTTAATACCAGGCCACAGCAGTGGTGAACAAGTAACTTACAGTGTTAGAGGGAGATAACTCATGACAACCAAAAGAGGCACCACTACGCAAGGAATGGAGTTCATATACCCCAGTGATTGTAATAAAGGGTTCAGTTTGAAATTCCTAGCAACTGAAGAAGGCCGGAGTGTACAATGGCCAAAACCTTGTACAAATGGCAACAAAGATGAAGACAATTACTTGCCATACTCCATCTTACTGAATTTTATTACAACAGAGGATAAATAGACTTTTTTATTATTACTATTATTGAGCTAATATTATTTCAATTCTATCTTATTAACTTATTAATTGGCAGAATGTGGGTTACGGTCATATTGCATTCAAGCACCAGTTCCTGTATGATCACCAAAGTTAAGTGATATCAAGCCTGATCAGTACCTAAATGGGTGACTGCTAGGCACTGTAAGTTTGGCTGTGTATACGGTGTCATGTATAATAGGTCGGGGTTGTTAATCAGAGAGATGATTTTATAAGCGCAGCTTACATGTGGCACAAGGCCAAAAGTATAAGGATCGAACTCATGACTCAATTCTAACAAGACAAGCTTGCTAACCATTACACCATGTTGAGGAGCCCAAAGTTGATTTTCTAAGTGCAGCTTACAGTATGAAAGTATGGGCCGAAAGTATGAAGTACTCAGTGAGAATCAAACTCACTACTCAGTTGTAATAGGTTCTAGTGAGACAAGCTTGCTAACCATTACACTATGTTGAGGGTTCATTAAATATATATGCACAAATATCCTGGGGAAAGGTATGAATCAACCTCTTCTCCTCCAACTATGGGTTAATTAGTAAGACTTGTATCACTAAATCTTTGTTATTTTAAAAAAAAAATTCTACCAATCTAAAAAAAGTTTCTTGCTTTAAATAACCTGCAAAAGATTGATAGGACATAAAAAATGAATCAATCAAACCGATTGGCAGAAAGGCCTCATTTTACTATTGAAATTGATAGAGGGAACTGTAAGTTCTATCCTAATAGTTTCTTCTCTTGCACTTCTTGCTTGTGAAACTCTTGCACCTTCTTGCTTTCCTGTCAGCTGTAGAAGTCAAATGATCTTCAAAAAATGAAATGCAACGTCAGCATCATCTGTTTTATTGAATCCTGTTTTTTGTTGTTCTTTCTCTTCAAAGTTATTTCTCAGCTTCTTTCACTGTGTCTGAGTGGCTTTATCACCTTGATGAGAAGTAATAAAAAAGAGAGTAAAAACATTTGAAAAACTTGACTAGACAGATTGTCAGTCAGTGAAGTGCCATATGTTGTCATTGCTTTCTGCAGTAGACTCGTTGCCAGCCAAGGCTATATAACTCAATCTGTCCTATTATTTAACCCATAACTGGAGGGAAGAGATGGATTAATACCTTTCCCAAGGGTATTTGTGCGTAAGTGAATGCGAGGAATTCAACTGGAATGCAAACTCAGCTCCCCGATTTGTTGTTCTGAGTTGATATCCACTGTATTTGGCATAAAAAAAAAGCTATGAATGTTCAGACCAAGCTGTGTGTGTATTTATCAAGAGTATCAGTTTCAAAATGTTACCCACCTCCTGGATACTGTTCAACCAATATTACAAAATGTTGTGATTAAAAAAATAATAAGAAACTAATTTTTTTAAAACTATACCCATTTTTTCCATTTCTTATTTATGCCATGTCCACTTACGATTTAGGTGATCATGGCTCTCCATAGCTTCTTTTTCAATATCTATGAATTGTCAAGACTTCTTTGTAAAAATATTGAAGTGTTTTCTCATTGCTTTCTCCATGGTTTTGAATTCAGAATTTTCCTTTTCCTGGGCTGGTTGTCTTACCAAGGCTAGAGAGCACAATCTACCCTACATTTTAACTCATAGCTGAAGGATGGAGAGATGATTTTATGCCTTTACCAATAGGATTATCGTAAAAAGTGAACATAATATACTAGAACAGTTTTTGAACTCCACTCACAATTTCAACTTTGCACGTCAACAACTGTTACGCTACCCACATATCCTTTGCATTATTGAAATAAGAAAAAATTGCACTTTCAATTATAGTGACCTGGTGCCATTAAATTCAGACTCTTCCAAGTTATTCATACTTTGCTCAGCATATAAAGGACAAAGTTTAGGTTTTATTTTGGCGAGTAGGGAGACAGAGATAAGGATATTAGCCTGAAAAGATTACTCAACACATAGCAATCTTTCTTCTCCTGTCGTAACAGAATTTTTAAAACTGCAGAACACTGCAAATAAGAGATGATATTAAGAAAAAAATGAACAAAGAAAATGATTTTGGATATTTCTCCAAAGAAATTATGACAGCATTCAATAAAAAAGCATAAATGCCAAAATGGACGTGCAGCACCAAAAATAAAGAATCCTTATGTCTGTAGTCTTTATATCATTTCAGCTGGTGTATTCTTCAACCATTCTGAGGTGTCTGTTGCAGACAGCAACCTTTCAGGACTAAATAAATAAAACCCCTTATTCACCACAAATGGTTCGTATTTCTCTATTTCAGGGTTTGCCCCACATGGGTGATATCATCTATGAGTGAGCAATTTCAACTGTTGGGTGGGCAATGAGTGAGTGAATGGATTTTTGAAGGGTGATAAAGGTATCTCAGTATGCTAGTTTAAGAAAATACTTAAAGGAGACATGCAAGAAATCTACATTTAAAAAAAAAAAAAAAAAAAAAGGTCACATTCTGAAAAAAGATAAAAATATCCCTGCAAATCAAAAATACTTTGGTAGTTTCTATAGTTTTGAGGACGTGCGTTGTGGTGCTGTGGATATCGACGCGGAATAACAAATCGGGGAACCGAATTCGAATTTTAGTTGAATTCCTTGCATTCACTTATGCACAAATATCCTTAAGAAAGGTATTAATCTGTCTCTTTCCCTCCAGAATAATAGGATAGATTGGGTTCTATAGCCTTGGTTGGAAACCAGTGTACCACAGAAAGCAATAGCAACCTACTGCGGGATAATCATCTCATAAGTCAGTCATGTCTCTTTCAAGACATGATCGTCCAAGCGTGTATCACATATGGCACTTAACTGACTGACTGAATATAATAGTTAAAAACATGATTATGACCTACTGGGCATAAAGTGGGGGATCAGTTTTCTATTGTTATGAAGTAATAAACTGATCCTTCATTAAAGGATATAGATGAGATAAGGGAAGACCAAGAACAACTTTGCCAGTAAAATCAGTTAGGGACCAGCAACAAACTTTCAACAAAAAATTTGAGTATGTTTTTGAATAATTACTATACAGGTGGCGATGATTCAGAAAAGGTTGTGAACTCCTGCTTTATTTGGTACAGTCATTTCCCTCGGAAATTTAAAAATTCGTAACTGTTTACTATTTTTTATTGTGACCAATTTGTGTCTACCGACTTGGAGTATATTCCTAAACTACCTTACCCAGAGAAATGTCTAAACTATCAGATCAGTTAGTCAGTCAGTTAAGTGCCATACATGATACACGCTTTGGGCGATCATGTCTCAAAAGAAACATGACTGACTGAGCAAAAGATTATCTCACAGTAGGTTGCCATTGCTTTCTGCAGTAGACTGGTTGCCAACCAAGGCTATAGAACCCAGTCTGTCTTGTTATTTAACCCATAACTGGAGGGAAGAGACAGATTATTACTTTTCCAAAGGGTATTTGTGTGTAAGTGAAAGCAAGGAATTCAACTGGAATTTGAACTCGGCTTCCTGATTTGTTGTTCTGAGTCGATATTCACTGCACCACATCGCACATCCTATCAAATATACAACCATTTCCTCAGATTATCATATTTTCCAGCTTACAAGACACTTGTTTCCAGAAAAATACATGTATGTCTTCCAAGATAAATGTATCAATTATCACCATGGTTTCCATGGTAGTGAGCATCATTTATCGTACATGACTGACAGTAGGGATGACCCTGCAGATGATGGTTTAGAGCTTTTACATGAATCCAGCAGTGGCACATTTTTGGGATTTGAAAATGAATAAAATTTGATTATTTTATGTTTTTACATGCATATTTTTAAGATTTTTAATTTATTCTTATAAAAATGAAACTACCCTTGAACAATAAAAGATTTATAGTATATTTGCCAACCACCAACTAGTATGCCATTGCTACACAAACAAAATCGAACGAGTGATTAATGTAAACAATATGTGACGACAGTATGTGAAGGATGCATGGTGAATGTGTTGTATGAGAATGTCCTTTTTTTTTTTTTTCCGAGAAATTTCTTTCCAATATTAGGGGGTGTCTTCCAAGCCACAGTGTCTTGTAAGCCGAAAAATACAATAATGATTAAAACTGGTATCCAACAAAAAAAAAAAAAAAAAACACTTTAGGTCTTAAAGAAGACAATCCTTCATCAGATCTCATGAACTGGAGCTACAAAATCACAAAGATCAAATAATAGAAATCACATCACTTGAAGGGATAACAGCAGCAATAACTAAAATGAATCAAACACATAATCAGGATGATATTTTTCATTAAGCAAAATGTTAGTAAGGAAACTCCTGTTAATAGTGAACTTGAGAAGGCTATTTTCTTGAAAAACTGTTTTAATAAAAACATCTTAGAAATTTCAACCAACAGTAATGCTCACTGCTAAGTCTGTGAATACAAAATGTTTCCTTGTAAGGAAACTGCTAATCTCACCATTACCAAAGGCCAATGTTCCCGGAAATGATTTTTACAGTATGAAACAATAGGAAATTATCAATCAGAAGCATATTTTTTTTTTTTACTGTATCCCAATGATAAGCATTGGATATATCTTCTTTTATGTGCCCTGTCCTTTCAGAACATAGGCAATCATAGCTTTCCACACTCTCCATGTCCCTAGTGGCTCTTATCATGCTTTCTCCTGTTGCACCATGCAACCCACATTCCATCATCCACCTGATCAGGTCATTCAAATATGTTATCCGCTGCTTTCCCCTGTCACATTTTCCCCTCTATCTGGCCTGTTAGTATCAGGTTCTCCAAGCCCTCCTTCCTCATTGCATGTCCCAGGAACTTCCTGATGCTCAGTATTAATTTCCTTTTCATCTCCATCCTTTCTAAAACCTCATCATTGCTCACATGTTTGGTCCATGATATCCACAGCATCCTTCTATAGAACCACATTTCAACTGTTTCAAGTTTTTCCTTCATCTTCAAAGATATTGTCCAACATTCACTGCCATATTGAAGAACCGACATCACATCGCAATCCAGTACTCTCCTCTTTGTTTTTAGTGAAATTGTCCTGTTTCTTAATACTTTACTCAATTTCTGGAATTCTTCTTTTGCCATGCCAATTCGCCTTCAGATCTCAGTATCGCACTTTCTGTCTTCTGTTAGAACACTTTCCAGGTATTTAAATTTTTGTACAGGCTTGATTTTAATGTTCCTCACATTCATTTTTTTTTTTGAATGACTAATAACAAAAAAAGAAAGATTCCATTATTTTTTTCTTTTTCTTCGATTCTTCAACACAGATCAGTCTAACAATTTCATAAATTCATTAAAAAAATTTTTTTTTAAATTAAAGAAAAAAATTTAGTTATATTAAACTAGTAGAAATAATTCACCTAATCAATGTAACTATAACAGCATTTTATGATGCAACCACTAAAATGGAATAATTACAATTTGAATAGTTAAACACAACAGTTTACTTAAATAATTGATTAAAATTATTTTTAAGACCATCCTTCATCAAACCTTATAGACTGGTACTATAGAATCACAGACAAAGAATTTTACCAAATAACAAAAACCACATCAGTTGAAAACTTCCCACAACAAAACTACTACTTGTATATGCCTTGTCCTTTCAGGACGTAGGCGATCATGGCCTTCCACGTCTCTCTATCCCTGGTGGCTCTTAGCAGACTTTCTTCTGTAACACCACACAACCCCTGTTCTGTCATTCACCTACTCAGGCCCTTCAAATATGTTATCCACTGATTTCCTCTATCTCTTTTTCTCTCTATCTGGCCTGTTAGTATCAGGTTCTCCAAGCCCTCCTTCCTTATTGCATGTCAACTTTAGTTGTCTCTTCTTGATGCTCAATATTAATTTCCTTTGTTTCCATCCTTTCTGAAACCTCATCATTGCTCACATGCTCGGTCCATGATATCCACAGCATCCTTCTGTAGAACTCCATTCCAGCTGCTTCAAGTTTTTCCTTCATCTTTGATGATATTGTCCAGCATTCATTGCCATATTAAATAACTGACATACCATTGCAATCCAGTACTCTCTTCTTTGTTTCTAGTGAAAGTTTCCTGTCTCTTAATACTTTACTCAGCTTCTGGAACGCATTCTTCACCATGCCAATTCGCCTTCAGATCTGTGTCACAATTTCTGTCTTCTAAAACTTAGCATATGAAAAAAATAGAAGCACATTTAACCAGAAAGGAAAATAATAGCATAATCAAGATGTTGACTTCCACACTATATTATATAAAAGGTTAGGAAAGAAACTCCCATCAGTATTAGAAAAAGCAATAACAATAGATCTGAAAAACTATTTAAAAAGAAGAATTTTTATAAATTTCAGTAATACTGTCAATGAATGTCTAATGTTTTCCATATAGAATTAGCTATTCTCAATATTACCATTAATCAGCACTTTTATCTGTAAGTTAATGAAGACAGGTAGGTTAGAATGCTTGGAGCCTTAAATCGGTTATCTTTTCTTACTTATTTAAATCTAAGAGGCACTGATATCTATACTGGGCCAGAGTAACTTCAGCAGAACATGTATGCTGCTTCTTTTAAATCTCTTGTTAAAAAATGATGTATACTTCTTCAGGATGTGCGTTGTGGTGCAGTGGATATCGGCCCGGAACGAGAGATCGGGGAGCCGAGTTCGAATTCCAGTTGAATTCATTGCATTCACTTATGCGCAAATACCATTGGGAAAGGTATTCATCCGTCTCTTCCTTCCAGTTATGGGTTAAATAACAGGACAAATTGGGTTCTATAGCCTTGGCTGGCAACCAGTCTACCGCAGAAAGCAATGGCAACCTACTGCGGGATAATCTTCTGCCCAGCCAGTCACGTCTCTTTCAAGACATGATCGCCCAAGCGTGTTTCACGTATGGCACTTAACTGACTGATACTTCTTCAGAAATTGGCAGCTCCTTGTTACTAGTCATTGATGATTAAGTCGAGGCTTTTAGAATGTCATTTTTAAATGACAGTGTGGAACAAACAAGAAACAAGCCCATTTGTGAACCACATAATCAGTGCCAAAAAGAAGAAACTGAAATGGTATAGCCATGTCAAAAGCTCCAACTTTCCTTTTACTATCATCCTCCAAGGTATCACTTTAGACAAAAGAAGAGGGAGACAAAGGCAAAGATGGATTGGTAAATCTCCAAGAGAGATTGGAAGATCCTTTACATAAATTATAAACACTGGCATGAAACTGACATGCTGAGCAAACTGCTCATTTGTTCAGTTATATACTGACTCTACAACCACACCCAGTCATGGAACTAATGATGAAGAGGACTCATAAGAAATATAATATAGATGACAGGTACAAAAATCAAATAAAGGGTTTCATTTGACAATCCCAGGATATCACTATATACAGCAAACACCTGCAGAAGTAACTGAAAAAAAAATAAAATCCAAATAAATTATTGTATAATAAATAATAGTAATGACACCTTGTCTTAGAGCAAAAAAAAAATAATTAGTTGGGGATCCATTATTAAGGTTTTTAAATAGTGATGTATGGCTTTGTAAAGTCAAATTTAATGTTATAAAAGCATTGAAGCTCTGTTTAGTAAAGCAGCTAAAATATCTAGTAATAAATAGAAAAAAAAATCTCACCTGGCTTGATAGTCTTTACACCATATCTTTGTTGTTTTGTTTCTTTCAGAACATTATTGCTGTACACTGACAAGCAAGTTCAATCCAACATAAGAACAACAGGGTGTTCGGATGAGTCAGTCAGTCAGTTGAGTGCCATACATGATACACGCTTGGGCGATCATGCCTCGAAAGAGACATGACTGACTGGGCAGCTGATTATCCTGCAGTAGGTTGCTATTACTTTCTGTGGTAAACTGGTTGCCAGCCAAGGCTATAGAACCCAATCTGTCCTGTTAGTTAACCCATAACTGGGGGAAGAAATGGATTAATATCTTTCCCAAGGGTATTTGCACATAAGTGAATGCAAGGAATTCAAACTTGGCTCCCTGATTTCTTGTTCCAAGCCGATATCCACTGCACCATATCAGAGTAATTACCTATAATGGTATTTCTTAGCACAATGGGATCTTTGTTTTCTTTAAACATGCCACAGTTTTGTATTTAATCCATTCTTGAGAACAAATATGTAGAGTACCCACATATGAACTCTCTCAACAAATTTGAATTTATTCTAGTCCCTCTGTTGTGAGGGTTTATGGCTACATGATGCTGGAACACTGGTTCCTGTACTATCACTGAAGTTATGCAACATCGAGCCTAGTCAGTACCTATGTAGGTAGTCGCTTGGGAATAATAGGTGTTGTTAGCTTGGATGTGCAGGGAGTGTAAAGGATAATGGCCCAGAATAGTTAATCAGAGTGCCAGGTTCTAATTCCAGTTGGGTTTGTTATATTCACTTACGCACGAATATCCTTGGAAAAGGTAAAAATCCACCTCTTCTCCACTCCAACTACAGATTAATCATTAAGACTTGTATCACTAAATCATTATTATCTCAAAAAAAAAAAAAAAAAAAAAAAAAAATTTAAATAAATAAATTAGCTAAAAAAGATTTTCTTGCTTTAAATAACTTGATAAGCAATTGAAAAAGAATCAGTCAATAAAAAAAACAGTCAAGTAAGTAAATGGTAAAAGATACTATGATATGAAACAAAAAAATAAGGAAATTATTTGGAACCAATGCACATTTAATGATTTAAGCACCTTGTCTAACAAAATGAAAACAGTATCTGAAATTCCATATTCATAAATGGCAAGTTATGGAACAAAAAACAGTAACACTGAAAGTAATGTATTCAAAAATACAATACGTTCCACTGTCTTTTTTACTCTTTTTGTATGGGATAAACAGTTATTATTTACAGCCAGACTAATATCCTCATCTTTGTTGTGAGGATCTAGTTTCTGCCATTGCATCATCCATCCACTTTCTAGTATCTGTCAATCTGGGTAACCTTAAGGAGATTCAAACCTGAACACTTTATTCAATCTACAAGGTTGTTTGTTCTCATTCCACTGTCCATATTCTAAGACTATCTCATCTTAGTAAATTGTTCAGTTATTGTTCATCCTGATTCCACTGAGTTTGCTGAGTGAATTTTCTGATTCCTCTTTTAGTACTGGCATCATTTTTTGACCTGTTTTGATTCCAATCAAATATTTCATTTCTTTCACAATCATAGTTGCATAAATGGAATCAAAGTCAGGGTTTCGTTTTACATTCAATCCACACATTAATTTGAACAAAGCAAACTCGATAAAAATTTTAAAAAAAGAAAAGGAAAATACATTTTCTTACAAAAACCGGTCAATTCAGTTATGGCTAAAAGTGCTCAATATCAAGGATTGAGCATGTTTCAATATAAAAGTGGACACTGAGGTCAACAACAAATGGCAACACTGTTTCATACATGTTCTCATAGCCTGTAAATTGCATTCAAGCATGAAAAAGACTATTGTCACTCAGTGTTGACCACAGTGAAGTCAACACCCAAACGTGAAGGTCTGTCTCATGCTTAAACACAGTCATCAGGCTATATGTGTTGCATGTTTGCTTGACTATTTATATACACAGGTCAGCGATGCATAGTGGGTAGTCTATTGTATTATTCTATTATGCAAAAAAATATAAACAAACATATGACAAAAAAAGGACAAAACAGACGGTCACCTGTGTGTGTTGAATTCAATGTCCACTATAAACAATAAATATCGCTTGGGCGATCATGTCTCGAAAGAGAGATAACTGACTGGGCAGGAGATTATCCCGCAGTAGGTTGCCATTGCTTTCTGCGGTAGACTGTGTTGAATTCAATGTCCACTATAAACAATAAATATCGCTTGGGCGATCATGTCTCGAAAGAGAGATAACTGACTGGGCAGAAGATTATCCCGCAGTAGGTTGCCATTGCTTTCTGCGGTAGACTGGTTGCCGGCCAAGGCTATAAAACCCAATCTGTCCTGCTATTTAACCCATAACTGGAAGGAAGAAGATAGATTAATACCTTTCCCAAGGGTATTTGCGCGTAAGTGAATACGATGGATTCAAGTGGAATTTGAACTCAGCTCCCCGGTTTCTTGTTCCGAGCTGATATCCACCGTACCACAATGCACAATAAATATAGGATACCTTAAAAGAACTAAATCGTGTGTGCACACAGATCTTTATCCATAATATTGCCAGAGTTACATCTACAATCAGTTAAAAAAAAAAACTTAAAAAATTAAAATCTTGTGTTTTATATAATTAACATTTTTTAAGTAACACATTTAATGGTTAGCTGATTGTCTACAATAGGGTCAAATTTTACAAGTAAAAAAAAAATTTTACAAGTAAAAAAAAAACTTAAAAAATTAAAATCTTGTGTTTTATATAATTAACATTTTTTAAGTAACACCTTTAATGGTTAGCTGATTGTCTACAATAGGATCAAATTTTATACTTTTTCCTCAAATCAACTTTGAACAATCTAAATAGCTGGGACATAATGAGATAAAATATTCTACAAGATTTTAAATCTCTAGCTTTAAACCAATTCATTTAAAAAGGCATTTATTTTGGCAATATTTGATTGAAAAATGTTATTTCAACAGTAAGTCAAAAGATAAATAAATTTTATTACATGAAAACTAATTCAATCCAAATATTTATATAATCATATCTTCAAAATGTTCAATGTAAGAGTCTTTAAAAACAAAGGAAGGTCTTAATTGACAACATGAGGTTTTTTGCAAGAATATATGTCTTGTTTCAAATATGTAAACATGAGAAACTTCAGATATTAATTTCACTGCTCTTTCAAAACTGAGGACAGGAATTTTGTGTTATTTACAAGATGCTTGAATTTCATAGTAGGAAAAGTTTTCAGTGGTTGCAGGTTCACAAATTTCATTTTGGGATAGATTCATTCTGACCAATATTATCAATAGGGCCACTGATTTTCATAAATGCCATTTGTTGCAAATCATGATAATCCTTTTCACATAATTTATCAAGTGGATCTGTAAAAGCAATTAGGCTTCTTGTATTATAAACATATTTAACTGTTCTGAATAGTAGCTTATTCTGATGCAATGAATAGCCAATTGCATGTAATTTTCAATGGAGCTTCTTCTCCAGAGCAGTTACAAGGCTGACCTAGCATCCAGTATTTGTGTTTCTTCTTCTTCTATATGCCCTGTCCTTTCAGGATGTAGGCAATCATGGCCTTCCACGTCTCCCTATCCCTGGTGGCTCTTAGTATGCTTTCTCCTGTTACACCACGTAACCCCAGTTCTGTCAACCACCTGCTCAGGCCCTTCATATATATTATCTGCTGTTTTCCTCTGTCTCTTTTTCTCTCTATCTGGCCTGACAGTATCAGGTTCTCCAAGCCCTCCGTCCTCATTGCATGTATCCAGGAACTTCAGTTATCTCTTCCTGATGCTCACTATTAATTTTCTTTTTGTTCGTCCAGAACAGCCTTAAGGCTGTCTATACTAACAAATTCTTCCAAAACAAAAGTTTCTTCTGCTAAAACAATGCCAGTGGCACCTGTAGTTGGAACTACTCTATGAATCAGGTATTCTCCAGTCTCAGTTCCTGTCTCTTTGAGTAAATGTTGAATAGTGTTCTGGGCCCTAATTTTTTTTTTAGTTTAATGTCACCATTTCCCCATATAACTTTGTTTCTCCAACAAAGTTTCTTTATCAATCTTGCCATCAACTCTTAAACAGACAAACTTTTTAATAACTTCAGTGTCTTTCATGTGTAATTACTTTTAATCAAATTCTGGGTTAAAAACACCCAGAGCCTGTAAATCCAAGAGAAAACCATTAGCAAGAAATGTTCCAAAATTAGAGGAAACATCTGTGGGAGAATGAAAATTAAGTAATAGAAAAAAAAATTCATTTTCCCAAAATGAAAAAGGAAATCCAAAAGGATTTCTGGTCACAGATGAATTTTATGACCTCACTTCTGGTAAGATGATTGTTTTCCTCTCACTTCACCAACCATTGAGTTTAGATGTGTTTGGTAGTCATCCCAACAAAAAGATTTAGCCACTCTCACTCAACATCATGCTGACTTGAGATTGAAATTCTCTATACCTTCACGTCTTTGTACCCATGTGTGTCAATAGAAATTGGCAATTCATTTTCTATTCATTTTGTTTGGTTTGTTCTTATCTACTAACATTTAACTTCTCTTAGAAGCACAAAAGACAAATACAACCCTCCACAATTGATGATACTGATGCAGTAGGAATATGTTGAACTAAAACTTAACTGCAGACACTTTCTTAAAACCAAGAGCCAGTGAAAAAGTAAATTAACCATCTTCTCTACCACACATGCGGACACAAAAAATCTTTCAACAAAAATAATTTACTTTGACAAATTTAAGATTAAACTTGATGTAAAGAGCCAAATCACAAATTTCAAAACTCTACATGACATCCAACTATCAGACAAGATAGTCTACTTGTCAGCAAAATATTTTTCATCAAAACGTGCGAAAAAAAAAATCCCTAATAGTCATTACAATTACTACTATGACTAATACAGTCAGACAAGCAACACTCTTTACATTTCTACTGCTACTTACCCCTTCATTACAGCAACTAATGGGCCATGCTGGAAATACAATTCAATAACCCAATATCTTACCTGTTAAAAAAAAAAGGATTTAAATGCCCCTAACATTTCTACATTAGGGTCGCTTTAACATAAGTCAACAATGAAAACTGTAACTAGTGAACACATACAACTTTTCAGCAAATAACATTGAAAACACAAAGTGGTATCACAATGCGAGTTTTTATACACGCAAACAAATCCACAAATAACAAAATCTGAGCCAAGATAAAAAAAAAAAAAAACTAAGGGAATTAGCAAACCCAACCAAAACCTATTTTATATATATATATATATATATATATATATATATATATAAACTTTATAAATGGAACTTTGTCTCTGTGTGTGCGTGTTACCTATAGACTCTGAAACGCCTGAACCGATTTTCTTGAAAATTTACACAGTTGTACTATAAACATCTGCGAGTGTTCTTAGCTAGGTTTTGTGTCAAGGTACCCCCGATAAATATCGAAAATCGATAATCGAAAAAAATCGGGTTATAGAAGGAGCGGTCCAATTTTAATCAAATTTGATATACTCATAGACAAAGACATAAGAAACGATATTCAGAAGTTTCAAGGTTGCAGTTCTTACAACAGTGCAGAAAATCGATAAAATATATATAAAAGGCAAGATGTTTGTGTGTGTGTCTGTTTATCTGTCTGTGTGTCTTTATACAAATCCACAATTTTTATCCAATTCTCAACAAACTTCACAAAAATATTCTTTAGGCTGAATCTGAGCTCAAGGATCATGGATTAGTTTTAAAGCTTTCATTACACCTGAGCAACACCGGGCTATACTGCTAGTGTATATATATATCTGAGTGGTTAGAATGTTAACTTTCTGATCAAGAAGCTCGGGTTCAAATCTCACCATGGTCAATTTTTCAGTAAGGTGACTTCTTGATGTTATCAATCTGGAGGAGGTGATTCCAGTATGCGGTACCTTTGGAAAGTGTCTGAAAACCATACCACAGGTTTCATCCGAACCTTGTGAGTGAAACTGGGTAGACGGCTCTCCTATTGAGGAGTTGTCAATGGTTGTGCTAGCTTGAAGTCTCCAGCCATTGTGAGCGAGGGTTTGAGCGTCCTGGCCTTGTTCAGACAGTTGTTCACACTAGATAACGCGCTCTCTCCCAGAAACTGTAACTAAAGTTCGCTTGCAGTATCAACCACAAGTGGGCTGTGTGGGTGTTGAACAAACAAGTGTGCCTGAACAGGCATCTGCAATGGAGATTAGCTTGCTGCCCTGGTAGACGGATATCCTTAATACGAGTAGCCAGCCATCATATATACATAAGCACAAAGTGTCTGTCACTTTAACTGAGCAAGCAAGAACCTGCTCAGTTAAAGTGACTGAATCTTTGTGCTTATCATAAAGTCAATAATCTTGGTACTAAACATTATCACAACTCAACACTGTATATATATGTGTTGAGTTGTGATAATGCTTAGCACCAAGGTGGTTGTTGTGTTTTACAATAGTTTTAATGATATAAGGTATTTTAGTAAGCAGCTATTTTACTGTAAAGTGATCAATATTAGAGTAGAGCAGTGTTTCCCAACCTTTTTTGGCCATGCTCCACCTAATCACCTCTAGAATCCTGATGACCCCCCCCCCCATATGTTGATATATAATTCTTATGTAAAAAGTGAACTCCGTTTTAGGTGATGCTTAAAACACCAATACTTTGATTTAAGCTTTTATTTTAAACTTTAAATTTAAAGTTTATTTAAGGCAAAATGAAGTTCTAAAATTATTTTAAAATTGAAGTTATTCACCAGGTGGCAGTGCAATCAATAGCAATTTAAAAATCCAAGACAAATGATGAATGAAATATATGTAACTTTGCTAAATTTTCATTTATTGATCTATTTGGCTAATAGATCACAAAAACAAAGACTTTTATTAGCAAAACACCTAACAATTGAATTGCCCCCTAAAAATTCAAATTGTCCCCCTGTGAGGGTGTATGCCCCACATTGGGAATCACCAGAGTAAAGACAGAGCATTATTAGGACTAATGCAGAAAAGTCTGTCACTTAACTGAGCACGTTCACATATATATATATCTTAAAAGTAGAATTAATGTGTTATCATTCTACTGTTTGTAGTGATTAATTTTTAAAGAGTGCTCAATAGTTAGTAGAGCATTATATATATATATATATATATATATATATATATATATATATATAAAAAACTATAAAACTGAATATTTGCCTTGCTATGTGTGCTTTAAAAAATATTAATATTTGCTTTACCACTTGAGTATTATAACAAAAACAATGTAAAACAAGCATTTTTTTTTTCTAAACTATCAACCTTGCCACAAAATGGCTGAAATAGATGCAGCAGCAATCAAAATACCATCATTTATGGAGATGCCAGCTGCTAGCTGGTTTGCTATTATCAAGGCCCAGTTTTATGACAGAAAATAACACAGAAACAAAACTTTACAATTCAGTCCTGCCACCTGAAATTGTAAAGAAAATCCAAACGTCTATTTTCAAAAAAAAAAAAAAAAATTATGACGACCTAAAAGAAGCTGAAAATTTGAAAAATTGATAAATGACAACAATTACAGGCAGGCTCTCTTGCTACCTGAGAGAATTAATGGCAACAGCCAACAAAGTAGAAATGACAGAAGACTTAGTCGGGCAATGTTTCACCTCTACAATAACACCAATCAAAAGTCACTGCTAGGAACTTGATGTTTAATGAACTTGGTATCTCAGCTGGTGATATTTCAAAATACCACATTTGAACACTACAAAAGTCAAAACCTTAGGACAATGAACCCCAAAATACTTCCATTTTATGAAAATCAGAGACTCCAAGGATATGTCATATACACTTATTTGAATTTGGCGCCCTGAAGTGATGGTACAATTAACCCAGTATATTGAGCTAAATGGACCATCTGACTGATGTCATCTTTAAAACTTGTAAAACATAAAATTTAAATGTTGTAATTGATGCTGTTTAAAGAATTACGTGTATATTTGCATTACTTTTGTTTTATTTGTTATTCCAAATAAGCAAGTTGCTCTGTCCCACCCTGTACAACCAAATTCCAGATCAATGTGACTAGCAAGAGAACCTATACCAAATGAAGATTCTGGTTCAGAAAACTTTAAGGGCATATTACCATTGGAACCAGTGATTCACTAATCTTTGAGGTTGTAAATTAAAAAAAAAACAACACTGAAGTTCCTGATTTATACTGGTGCTTCAGTGACAATTCTACCCAGCAAATATGCCAATGAACTCTGCCTAAACCCAAGACCAGTTCATCTATCCTCAACCAATGGAAAATATATCCAATGTTATGCTGACAGACTTTCCAGGACTTTGCTACTCGTATAGATGGACTGTAGTAGTGGATGACACTGTCAACTCACTTTAGGGCACTTACTGTATGCGACACTATGAAGCTGCTAGTGAACTATAAATATGGAAGACTAGTGGATCCAAATAGCAAATTCTACTTACAGGTTAAACACACTAAAGGACCCATAAAATAGATACCAATCAATAACAGTGATATTCTCCCAGAAATTGTACATCTCCTATTCCAAGAGCTGCCAACACTAATTACACCAAGAATGAAGGCACCTACTCCAGCACTGTCAAAAGTCAGTCATAGCACAGATACAGGTAATAATGCACCCACTTATGTTAAAGTGAGACAAATGTCTGAAGAAAAACAAAGCAGGTAAGGAAAAATTTACAACACTTCTCCAAATGGGAATCATAGGATAGTCAAACTCTCCCTAGTTGTCACTTCTTCACATGATTCCAAAATCAACAGTTGTTAATCTGTGGAAACTACAGGAATTTAAATGTATTGACAAAACCCAACAGATACACAGTGCCAAATATCAACATTCTTTCTGTTAAATTAGATAAGAAAAATATATTTGTCAAAATTGACCAAAAATTGCAATATGAACTCTGGTTAAAAAAAAAAAAAAAGAAAAAAAAAATGGTTACTGGACATTAGGGTTATAAGTCCCAAAAATTCAGTTGTTCTTGTCATGACCCAGTGGATATAAATGTTGGTTAGTTTCTGTGAAGAGTTGTGAGTTCAATACCAAGCTACGACAGTGGTAAACAAGTAATCTGCAGGGTTAGAGGGAGATAACTCATGACTTCCAATCAAGGCATTACGTAAGGAATGATGATGGTATACAATATCATGATATAAAGGGTTCGTTCAAAATTCCTAGCAGGCTTGAGCGTACAACAGCCAAAATGTCATACAAATGGCAACAAAGATGCTGACAATAGTCCAAATAATGTAAATACTGTGACTTTCAACAAGCCTACCATCAAATACTTATGAGAGAAGATAGCAATGGTAACACTGTTTGATCTCTTTGTGTATGTATATATGACTTTTGGTCTACAAAATACTACAGCTATATTTAATGAATTTATGGACAATATATTTTTCCAAGCCAACTGTGTTTTCATCGATGGACAATGTTCTAGTTTTCTCCGAAACACTATAAAAGTTGTAAAACATTACGAGATTTAGAAAAAGTTCTAGGAATTTTACAAGAAAATAATCTCAGAGTCTCACTGGACAAGTGCCAATTCTTTAAGAAGGAACTTGCATTTCTAGGCCATCATTTAGTCCAGAATGCTTCTTCTTCTGTGTCCCTTCAGGACGTAGGTGATCATGGCCTTCCACATGTCACTACTCCTTGTAGCTCTTAACATCCTTCCTTTTGTTACCCTTCCCAGTATAGTATCAGTTTCCTTTTCCTCTCCAAAACCTTGTCATTGCTCTCATGTTCTGTCCATGGTATCCTCAGCATCCTTCTGTAGAACCGTATTGTAGTTGCTTCAAGTCTTTCTTTCATCTTTGATCAGATTGTCCAGCATTTGCTGCCTTATTGAAGGAGAGACATTGCATACCAATCCAGTACTCTCTTCTTTGTTTCTAGTGAAATTTTAACACTCACTAAAGAAAAAAAGTAGGAAATAAATGAATTGCCAGAACCAATGGGCATGTTGTTTCTAAATATGTGGATATATCAATTTGGAGTTCCCCTGTATATTGTCACTGATAGAGAAAGTCCGTTTGAAAGTGAGTTTTAGTGAATTATCAAAACTGATAGGATATTACAGACTAAGAACCACAGCAACTGAAAAGCAACACAGGACAATTAAAATTGCCATAATGGCAAGGAAACAGAACTAATTAGATGTTGTGCCAATAGTGTTACTTGGCTTACAAAACCTAACAGACCATGGTTACTCACCAGCAGTTGCTGTAACAGGGACTTCAGTGCTACTACCCAAGCTTATGGTTGAAAACAACTCTATGGAGCTTACCAATGAAAAGGTTCAGCAATAAGACTCAAAACAGAATTTATCTCTGAAAGACGCCTACATGCATTTCCAAAGCCTTTCAAAACCCAAGAGCAAAATAAATGTACACATGTATGGTTATGGGTTGACAGAGTGAGGTGCAATATAGAAGTAACTAACATGTTGGACAGTTCAAGTTAGAGACATAGAAAATTTTTTTTATAAACCTCCATTAATGGGAACAACTGAGAATGATGCACTTGTAGAAGAAATTAATTAAAATCAACCTTCTTCACTTTTACAAAAATTCACAATGACATGTGAAATCCTGGTTTTCCCAAATAGAAAAAAGATTGACCATGTGCTTAAGGAAAAGTCAATATGAGATTTTGCAAGTAGGTGTTAAAATGATTTTTGCTGAATGGGAGCGACTTGCAAGATCAAAAAGGATTTTGTGAAGTGCCAAAAATCTAAATTACAATAAAAGGACTTCATCAAGGTCAGTCAATCAGATGGGAGGCGCAAGACAAGCATCTAAAATGTAACTTCAACTTCAAGCAACTCAGACATTGTCCTCTTTCTCTCTTTCAACAATTACTACTACAACAATTTCTTCAACTCGATACCCTCAACTTTATCATTGAACACAAACTCTACTCATTATTTCTTAATAATGTTTCTAACTGAACATTAACTTCTACAACTTGTGTTATTCTTTCCTTTTAATAAATTTCTATTTTAAAATGCAAATTCATATTTTATTCTTCTTAAGCTATTCTACACAATTCCACATATTCCAATTTGCCGACAACCAACCTTCTGATAATTCTGATGATAATTCATGATAAAACTTGTAAGCTGTAGAGAGTTCGGTTAAATAAGACAAGGCCAAATCAAAGAAAAATTAACCACTCAAAGATGAAGAGCCCCTCCTCCCCACAAAAAATTAGAACAATCTCAAATTCAAGCTAGAACCACACGCTCAGGGAAACGAGTAACAAAAAAAAAAATGATGAATTTATTTCTATAGCTCCACTTCTGGGGGGATGTATTGTGGGAGAATGAAAATAAAATAATAAAAATTAAAAATAAATAAAGAATTTTATTTTCCCATAATGAAAAACCTAATCAAAAAGGGGATCCGGTCACATGAATTTTTATGGCCTCACCTCTTGAAAAGTAGATGCTCATTCTCTTTTGGTAGCCATCCCAAAAAAAGGGAGATTCAGCCACCCTCACTCAATGTAAAAGCTAACTTGAGGTCAACCATCTTCTACATATCTGCATCTTTGTACGTACATGTGTCAATAAATATTGCCAACTCATTTTCTTTTCATGTCATTGTTTTGTTTTATGTGTTCTACCGAAGTTCAACTTTCGTTAGTAGCACAAGCACATTCACCTCACAAAAAAATACAAACAACCCTCTTACGTGTACTTAAGAGTCTTACACATCTCTATATCGCATTTTTCTTCAGGCATAATAAAATGTTTGAAATAATATTACTCTAGGAAATAAATTAAACTAAACTTTCAATTTACATTTTACTTTAAAAGAATTGCCATTTTTTTACCTTATCTTTCTTAAAAACTTCCTATGTAAATAAAAACAAAATGCACGATGATATATACGGTGTAAAGGCAAATAATCACCCACGAAATTAAAACCCGGTCATTAAAAATAAAAGGTTAATCCAATGTTTTTTGCCTTTTAGTTTTTCTCCAAAATAAAACTATCGCTTAAAATAAATTAGGACGTATTTATGATTTATGAAATGTTTTACTGAATTCATTGTAAAAAAAACTTTTCAGAAAGAAAAATAAACACAGTTTTTTTTAATTAATCTGTAATTTGAATTGTCTTTTCTTTTTTTTTAACTGCATGTACGTATCGTATTTTAAGTAAAATTTAAAGCCTGTTTTCTTATAACGATTCTAGATGCATACTAATATTTTTTTTTATCTTTTCCATTATTTTAAAGAAATATAAAACCCTAGTTTTAAATTTATTTATATTCAATTTATTTCTTACCATAGAATAATCTGGCCTAGATATTTATTTCGATTAACACCATTTGTGCGAACCTCCTTCGCACACACATACGCATATACATAAAACCCAGGCATTCAACGCCAAGCGATCATTGATTGACCCCCACATTCAATACTGGACAACGATTGACTCAAAAGCACGCTCGCTGATTGGCTGATCCCAAACAATCAGATCATTGGCACGTGCAACCCGGGAGCCTAACGGCCTCTATTTAAACAAGGTAACCACGTGTTACATCTTCAGTGTGACGATAGCTACCTTAGCAGTTGTTGGGAACGTACATCATAATTCTCTCTCACACATACATCTTCAGTGAGGTCCCGGTTGCAGGACGAATTCACAGCAGTTATGGGAACATACATTCCCTCACTCACACACACCCGCACGTCGCAGTTGGTGGCGCACAAAATCTCTCTCTCACACACACTTTCATCTAAAACTTTCCCCAACGACATACTCATTCAACAAGTGTTGACAAGAATATTTTCTAAGAACATCTTAAAGTCATTTCCAGAACAATTCATGAGCATTATTCATTTTTGATTGAACTTAATTTTGCGGTCAAGGAGAGGCAACTCTTGACTTTTTTTTCCACTGTTCACATAAATGCATGCCTTTTTCACTATCAACATCAAATGATTGTAAATTTGTTGATACATGTATATATATGTTGTTGCAATTTATCATTGGTTATTCTTTGAATGAGTCTTGTATGATTTTTTCTAATCCTAAATTTAAATGAACGTGATGAGCTTCTAGTCAATCAGCTAAATTTCATCAAACAACGGTCGACGTGATTAGTAAGTCTGCCACACCATAACAATCTCCACAATATTAATTTGATTTTAATTGTATCTCCTCAAATGGAATCAAAATTTTAACAAATATTTTGTATGTAATTTTATATCATGACCTAACTATCTAGACTTGTCCAGAGTCTGGTTAAAAATCTTCCTACCCTAGTCTACAAATACACCCATTTTTTTTTTGCTAGGATGACAAGCTAATCCATGTTACACATGCTTTCTCAAGCACATTTAGATTTCTTCAACACCCACAGAACCCACCCAGCATTTATACTGCAACTACACTTTTAGCAAACCTTAGAATTTCTGGGAGAGACTGCACGATTTGGATTGATCACAATTTTGAACACATCTAGTATGACCAAACCATCAGGCATGTTGACTTGTAATTTGTGCAACTATAAACATCAAGAGCTTCCAAACAATTTCCAAATCTACCTAATTTCATACAAAAATTCTTGAGTCAATCCATATTCTGGATTGTAGGCACTTTCCAATACTGCAATCATCTCCCCAGGCTAGTAACATTAAAACGTCACCAATGTGACAAATTGATCATAATGAAATTTGAACCTGGGTCTTACAGTCAAAATGCAGGTGTTTTAACCATACACTCATAATAACATCAAGATTATTTTGCATAATAATTAAAATATAAATAAAAATCCAAGGGAACAATGTCTGGTGAATATGGCAGGTGGGTAACACATCTCAGCCAAGCTGCAACAATATTTTGCCAGGTTACTAAAGAGCTGTGATATCTGACATTATCCTTTAATTTGTTCAATTCCGAGCAGTACATTTTAGAATCAACTGACTGGCTACTTGGTAGAAGCTCGTAGTACAGGATCCGTTTCTAATCTCACCCAATGCATATCATGACTTACGATGAAGAGATGCCTTTGGAGTTGCTAAAGTTAGTTCATGTTGCTTATTCCAGGATCTTTTTCGCTGAACATTGTTGTAAACAATCCATTTTCATTATCCATCATGATTTGCTTAAAAAAGGGTGCATTTTCATTGCATTTATAATTTAATCAAAAATGTAAGCATATTATATATATATATTTTTTGAGAAATGTTTTACTGATTAAGCCATAGCATGCCTTTCCCAAGAGTATCTTCAGACTGGTAAATGTCGCAAACCTAACTGGAATTGGAACTTGGCTCTCCAATTTCAAATTCTGAGACATTATTCATGACACAACTTGGATAGCCAAGCTTACAGTAACTGGTGTAATCATAGGAAATGACAATACAAACTTATATGAAAATGTTTGCACTTTAAGTGAATTTATTTTCTTTTTCTTACTAATTTTCCCCCAAGATCAAGAGCCAATCAATGCGCAGGGTAACTGAGTGAGGTTGTAGGAACATAAGGGAAGGAGGTAAGAAGTGCAGTTTATGAGATTACGTAGGATAGATAACAGTTGACTCTAAACTTGAAATGATTAAAACTGAAGTGATCAGTGAAGTATCCACTTGGGAGTCTGTTTCATAATGCACGAGTCATCAAGAGAAGTGGAATACAAAGGGAATTAGAACAATTCAACCATGTGCATGTGACATGATGAGTTATAGTTATAATTGTTTGAATTGGGGGAACTAAGGAATGTAGTTTGTCTGAACAGATATCAAGCAATCTAGTAACATGAGAGAAAATGGAATCTAGTAACCAAGTTCAAGTCCTACTTGAGGCAGTAATGTTCACTTTGCATACATGTCCTTGGAAAAGGGCACCAATCTCTATCAACTAATGTTTCAACAAAGGTCATATCACTCACATGCTTTACAGAGTGGTATCCTCATGGACTTTTCAAAATGTTAAGATTTACAAGGCAGGTTGGTCACCCTTCAAGACAATATCATGATAATGGTAACATAATCCATTTCCTTATAAAGAAACATTTGACATTCATTGACCAAGTAGCTACTACAAGTGAAATTTTTAAAATCTTCATCTTAAAGGAATACTAGCAGTATAGCCTGGCATTGCTTGGGTGTAATGAAAGCTTTAAAACTAATCCATGGTCCTGGAGCTCAGACACTTTGGACGTTGGCACGAAAGACTAAAAAGCAATAGTTGTTTCCAGTTAAAGCAAAACCGTAGACTGAAAGAAAAATGAATGGATGTAAGTCAAATTTTGATTTCCTGGTATCGATATCAAATAGGTTTTTTTCATCGTAAACTGAATTTTGAAGACTAAATAAGTCCTCTGAGTAAATGGTATCATGGCTGAGACTAAGAACTACAATTATACCTACTTAGAGCCAAACCTGAAGCAAAAACTAAAATAAAAGGGCTGAAAAAAATACAGACATACAGGCAGATAAACAGACACACAAACATCTTGCCTTTTATATATATAAAATCGATTTTCTGCACTATTGTAAGAACTGCAACCTTGAAACTTCTGAATATCGTTTCTTATGTCTTTGTCTATGAGTGTATCAAATTTGATTAAAATCGGACCACTCCTTCTATAACCGGATTTTTTCGATTATCGATATTTATCGGAGGTACCTCAACACAAAACCTAGCTAAGAACACTCGCAGATGCTTATAGTACAATTGTGTAAATTTTCAAGAAAATCGGTTCAGCCGTTTTGGAGTCTATAGGTAACAGATACACACACAGAGACAAAGTTCCATTTATAAATGAGTTTAGATTTAGATAGGTTTCTCAAGACCATTAGTTGTTCTTGCTCTTTCCAGTGTTGAGAGAGGTGTCCTTCTTCACTTATTATTTAAAGAATTGTGAAATGCCATTATTTTCTGCTTGAGCTAATGTGCTATCCATTTCAGTTGCTGTTGCTAATCCTCAAGTTATTTGGTACAGTTCTTCGTGATTCTGTAGTACCAATCCACAATGTTCAAAGAAGGGTGATTTTTCACCAAGACCTACAGGTTTCATTCATTCAAAGCCATTTTTAACCACTGTTCTGAGAAAGCAATTGTACAGCTGAGAGATTAGACATTTCTGAACAAGTGCGGCTCCATGCATAACATTCACATGAAAGCCTTGATCTGATAAGGCTATTTAAGATCATCACTTTCGTTTTCAGGTTAATGTTTTGTTTGCAATTTACAATACTGAGTGAAACTACCTCTGATTATCACTGAACTCATTTCTTTATAGATTAAGCCACTTTTGCATATTATGTTAAAAAAAATGTAGAAATATTTAAAAGAACTGGCTAACCATTTTTAGACACACTGTAGTTGGTAGCAAGCCATAAATGTTCATACTAAGGTGTGTGTGTATTTACTGATAGCATCAGTTTCAAAGTGTTATGCATCCTGTCCAAGATTGGCTACCTACAGAAGCTGCAAAGCTTGATTGAGTCCTTTCACAGCGACATGCAGGGGACTGTACAGTTCAATGACAGCACCTCAGAGCCCTTCAACAGCTGCAGCGAGGTGCAAAAGGGTTGTTTCCTTGCTCCCACTCTCTTTGGAAGCTTCTTTACACTGCTTCTGAAGTATGCATTTAGCACATTATGGGAAGGAATTTACCTGCGTATGAGATCAGATGTCAGGCTTTTCTATCTTGCCCATCTCAGAACCAGTACCAAAGGATGAAAGTCCTTAACATAGACGTTGTTTGCTGCTGATGCTGCATTAGCATCCCACACCCAGTGTGAACTTCAGTCACTGATGGATCATTTCACTCAAACCTGCAGAGACTTTGGGCTGACCATTAGCCTAAAAAGACAAATGTCCTGGGTCAAGGTACTATAGCACCACTGGTCATTACCATCAAAAACTATGAGTTGGGTGTGATCAATCAGCTTACCTACCATGGATCCACCATCACTGGCTACCTCTCCTTGGACAGAGCTCGATACGAGAATTGGGAAGGCAGCTACAGCCTTTGAGCACCTCGCAACACGTGTTTGGACCAAGCTGATAGTGAAGACGAAGAT
The DNA here is from genome assembly GCA_037127315.1 of Ascarosepion bandense. NCBI lineage: Eukaryota > Metazoa > Mollusca > Cephalopoda > Sepiida > Sepiidae > Ascarosepion > Ascarosepion bandense. Next base: position 6,611,403 of record JBBBDQ010000932.1, read on the forward strand.
GGCAGTGTACAACGCCTGGGTCATCAGCCCACTGCTATATGGCAGCAAGACATAAACCACATGCACCAGGCAAGGGAGGCATCCAAACACCTTTCACATGAGAAGTATCTGCTGCATCCTGAGAATATCATGGTAACACAATATATCTAAAACAGAGGTCAAATATTCAGACTCTGCTGGCTAGGCCATGTCCACCACATTCCAGACAGCTGCATCACAAAAGACCTCTTGCATGGAGAGCTAACCTCTGGAAGAAAACCCACTGAGCAACCACAGCTGTGGTATCATGACATCATTAAATGCGACATAAGGGCTGTAAGCATTAACACGGAGTCATGGGAGAACATGATAGTCAATTAGTCCAAAAATCCCTGGTCAAACAAATGAAATCAGGGGAGGAGCAGCTGACACAAGGCACCATGAAGAGGTGAGTTCGCAGAAAGCAAAGTAACAGCTCCGACTGACCAGAAACAAAACATAAATGCAGCCTATGCAACAGGTACTATCACTCCCACATCGTCCTCTACAGTTACAGACACTGATGCTCCAGCCAAGTAGACAACTAGAATGCTATCCATGGTCAACCGACTGAGGCCTAAGAATGTATTCTGACACTGTCCAGACGTTATTGCTCAACATATATTACAAAATGTCATAATGAAAACAAAGAACCACTTTGTAAAAGAATAAGAAAAAGAAAACCATTATTAATGAACAAGAACAATAAAAGAGGAGGTATTAAGAAGTAGATAATGATTGACATATTTGAATTTCTGAAGATTAAAATTGGCTGGAAAACAAGAAGTCAGAAGAGTAGTGCAAGAAAAGAAACTAATAACATATAATTGACAGTTATATCTAGCCAATTCAATTGTGAATTGATGAGACCTAATTGCCAATCTAGTACTGCACAAGAAAGCTACATTACGACGGAGGCAAAGTGACTGAATTGTATATTGTAATTACTTACATGTCTTTGCATGTTATTTTTAAGACAATAAATTAACCAAAATTTTAAAAGATTAAAAAAAAAAAAAAAATGATAAATGACTTATACAGATAAGAAAAACCAAAAACTGACAGCAGAAAAAAAAAAAAAAGAAGTCATTTTTGTCTTTTTCCATTACTATTGATACTAAGGTTTTTAGTACTTTTTAATAATCTGTGTCCAAACAAAGATCTGGAAAGAGGTGTAAGTTTTGTAGAAAGCAATAAAATCTGAATAAAATCAGTTGTGAAGCAGTATGATTTTTAAAAATTACTAGCTTTCATATGAATGAACAAGTAACTTTTAATATTTTTAACTAGCATAATACCCATAAAAAATGAATTATTTGTACATACATCAGCATTACTCACAGGGACCAGATCAAAGTGTGTCTTAGGATCAGACTGTAGTATCTGTTCTTCTCTTCTGTCATGTTTCTGCAGATTTTCAATGAGAGAAGCTTGTTCCAGGAATTCCAGCTCTATAGCAGCAATCTACACAGTACAACAAAGTGGGATGGCCAGAATATTGACAGTAGCTGCTTATGGCCTCCCTTGCTGTCGTTTTGTTGCCCATTATTGGATAAATTTAAATAGCCACTGTATTTAGACAGGCCATTATATAAAGAGCCACTGTATTTAGACAGGCCATTATATAAAGAGCCACTGTATTTAGACAGGCCATTATATAAATAGCCACTGTATTTAGACAGGCCATTATATAAATAGCCACTGTATTTAGACAGGCCATTATATAAATAGCCACTGTATTTAGACAGGCCATTATATAAATAGCCACTGTATTTAGACAGGCCATTATATAAATAGCCACTGTATTTAGACAGGCCATTATTTTTTAGTCATTTGGCAGAAGGAATTTTAACATTTTTCAAAATGTACATCTTATGGGCACGTGACATGAAACTGACCCTGTATGAAGGAGGCAGAGGTGAAGAGGTTGTCTTTTTCCTAATTTATAGTAGTATGCAGTTATCATACACACATTTTTAAACTTGCCATCAGTAAATTAAAATAAAGTATAAATAACTCTTTAAAAAGTCAGAGATCGATTTGACACCATGTTCATATTATGAAAAAGACCCCTACTTCTAAAATTAAAAAAAATTTCTAGAGGTAGAGTTAATGAATGGTAATTTGCAAAAAATATTCCCAACAAATTTTTTTCCCTAACAGTTAACCTCAATTATTTTTTAATTAATGAAATAACACTAACTTAATCATTTGAGAATATATCTTCACAATACAGTCTCCCTTCAAGATGTTGGCGATTATGGCTCTCCACAATAACCCTGTTCTTTTGTAGCTCTTAGTAAACTTTGTCCTTTTATTATCTCTCCTAATCCCTAAAGTTTCATGCACATATGGTTTTCATTTGTTGGTAAGACAGTCATACAAACATCACAAAGTTAGAAGGAAGAAACTCAATTCTGCAAGAAATTATTGAGACAAACAGCACATGCACATCAATCTTTATGATACACAAATGCAAAGCAATTTAAGCTTTACTTTTTTTATATAGTTTTTTCTTGTGTGTGTGTGTGCGCAGATTATATATATATATATATGTTTTACACACAAATCTAAATAATTAATAAAAATCCAATATGATATGAGAAGCACCTGAGGACTACTAAAATGCATGAAACATGGAGCTGTGCATAAAATGTTGGATAATATGTATATTAATTAATATATATTTTTGCTCTGTTATACAACATTGAGTACTGTTCCATTCACGCCTGATTAATATTTATATATTAATATATGTGTGTGTATATATATATATATATCATTCATTCAGTAATGAATTAGAACACTAACTACTGGCGTATGAATACATGATATATCACATGCTAAAAGTCTGCCTCCTTTTACCAAGCACCCATAGCTCAGAGGTGGAATCATCAACTGACGCCAATTCAGTTGGGTTCCAATCCTAAGTAAAAGCAATCAGATGTCTAACCATACTGATGAGCTGTGATACAGCAAAACAGATCAGCCTGCAGATGAATCATATATATATATATATATATATATATAAATCAGAAGCAAGTGGAAGTCTAACCACACTTATGAGCTGTGATGTATGTGTATGAAGAATATATATATATATATATAAAAAGCTGATTTATAACTTAGTTTGGTCCAATTGTCAGTCATCCATTCAACTCACTTCATTGATATTAGTTGCGCCTCGCTTGCTAACCACTATTTCATCACAAGAAATAAAAATCATGAAAAAATTAAATTTAAGATATAAACTGAAATAGATATTTTTTTTAAAAATTGAAAAAGAAAAATTATTTGCAGACAAGAAAAATCATGTTGATGTAAATAAAAGAATATAGTCTTTTAAACATTAAAATAATAAAAAAAAATGCAAATGGTAACAGACATTTAAAATGGATACAATTTTAATAGCTGCCTCAAATGAAACTTCGTCTCGAAATCTTAATTTTTTTCCATCCTATGATAATCACAACAAATTTGCTTAATTAGAAATTTCCCATTTCAGAAATTTGGTTAGCTTAAAATTCAGAATATAATTAATTTTATGGGAAATTAAAAGTCTAAACATTCTACTACTACAAATAGATAGATAGATAGATAGATATATATATAGATAGATAGATAGATAGATAGTTCTAATAACCCCATATCTGATATTGAAAGAAAAATAAGGCGTTTCAAAGTCACAATTATTCTGTGATAGAAGTATTTTTTGGAACTCAATTGTCTCCCTTTGATTTTGGTTTTCGTAGTTGTCTTCAAAGCATTTCTTATTTTTTGAAAATCAAATAAATTATCACGAAAAATATTTATTGCACCTTGCTTGAAATTTCAAATACTTTTTTTAATTTCATAGACCAAAAAGAATTTAAAATAACCAAATAAAAGAAAAAAACCACAAAAATTCATGCTTAAAATATTTTAGAATAAGCATAAAATTTACAAAATTCATAACCACAATATCATCTCAAAAGGAGAAAGACTGCTCATTACAAAAATAAAAAATATATGTTCATTTATTTTTCTTTTAACTTTCTGAATATAACTTAAATAACATTCTATTCCAGATCCAGAGCCTTGTTACCTTAGAAAAACCTCTCTTTGATTGACCATGTCTTCAGGAGTATAGCCATACTTACCACCCATGATCATTTGGTAAGGCTATTTTACCCATACTTAAAGGTTTCGAATTCAGAGTTGTCTTTCTAAACTGGTTGTCGCATTCTCTCCACCAGTTAATAATCATGATTTCCATTTCATCTATGTGCTTGTCCCTTCAGGATATGGCGATCATAGGCCTCCACATCTTCTTGCTCCTTGTAACTATAAGTTTTGCTTTTTCGCTATTTCTCCCAAACCCTGTTCTATCATTCATTGACTCAACCCCATCAAGTACGTTACATGCTGCATTCCTCTGTCCTTCAATTTGTCCTCTGAGTATTAGGAGCCCTCCCTCCTGATGCTCCCCAGAAATTTCAACTACCTTTTCCTGATGTTAAATATAAAGTTTCCTTTTTATTTCCATTTTCTCTAAAACTTTGTCATTGCTCTGATGTTCAGTACATGGTATCCTCATCATCCTTCTGTAGAACAACATTTGATTTCGATGGTTAGCAAGGATCAAGACTTCAAACAAGAGCACCTAATTTAAATTTTCATACGAAATTGTACTCAGTACCACTTAGGTGTGTGTGTGTGTGTGTGTATATATATATATATATATAAATAAACATTAGACAAAGACATGCACACAGTTTCACTTTGATACCAACTTACATATCCAAATTATCTGAAGTACATGTAACATTTTTAAACATACACAAATACCAATGTTTTTTGCAACTTACCTAACTACCCATGGATCCATCAATGGTTTATACCTACCTAAAGTGAGCACAACAGTTCCAGTATTCTTGTAAGAGAACATTCTCCAGGGAAAATAGTCACAATAGATAAAATAAAAGCTCACAACCAGTATTTAGCCAAAAGCAACTTCTACAGCCAGATATTGTTAAAAGACAAATCTAAAACTACGAGAGTTATGTGAATACAGCTGAGAAAAATGGTAAAACAGAAATATTTATTGACAGGGAATATTTGTCCTCCATGAATTTATTCATGGGAGAGAAAAGAAAAAATATATATTTTTAGAAGATACTCAAATTTAAGTAGATGCTCTGTTTATATATTAAGCAGTATATTTATTTAAATATAGAGGCACTATTTATAACCTTCATACCTGAATGGGTATAATAAGCACATCAGATCTAATGATGGTTTCCCCTGACAACAGGAACACATGTTTGAATCCTGTTAGCAGGCTCATCTTTTTTTAATAAGATCAAATATTCAGGCCTATATATATATATATATATACATATATATATATATATATATAAATGAATAAGGAACGATGAGAATATTTACAACGTTCGAAACATTAATTTAAAACAGTGCTTAATATAGAAACAGAGCTATAAATATTTATTATAATGTTTACTACCTGATGAGACATTGTTCTTTCAATGTCAAAACAAAATGTACACTTTTGTAGCAGATTGTAGTTTGGACATGTTCTAAAATATAAATTATAATATATTTATAAAATATATATATGTCTAACCAGAAATGTTTTTCTTGCATATGGGGGCACTTAATTATGTGCATATTGGTGCTAATTTTGTTGTAAGGAGGCAACTGATTGTATCCTCCTGTATTGATCAGTATACTCATGTACGGGCATATTGGCATCAGAATCCAAATGATATAAGCTGGTATATGTATGTAACATTTTTTTTTTATGATGTATATAATTTGAAGTGTGTCATTTCATTTGGGGTGAAAAGATAGACACGTATGTGTATACATGTTAGCATTGTTCTTGTATATACAAGCATGAGTTTTTATAAATGAGTACAAGAATGGAGAAAGGCGGAAAGGCACAGAGATAAGAAATTTATATCTATACATAAAAAAAGATTGTGTGTGTGTGTGTGTGTGTATATATATATATATATATATATATATATATATATATGCACACACACTACTGGCCATAATTATTATGCCACCCCAATTTTAAAAAAACAAATGATGTATTTCATACTATTTTTAGTATTTAGCCAAAACGAAAACAGAATGGTTCTCTTGTTATTACTTTGCAAAATGCTTCAGCCAGCTAATAAGAGACTAGAGATTACAAAAACTGGACACCAGAACAGTTCATTTGATGCACATATTATTGTGCAGTATTAACAAAAGAACAATTCAATTTTCATTTAGAATTATCCACTTAGCAATAAATACTAAAAATAGTATGAAATCATTTCTTTTAAAAAACTGGGGTAGCCTAATAATTATGGCCAGTAGTGTATATATCCAGATGAAGAGAACCAACCAGTTTAGAATCACAAGTTCTCTGGCATTTACTTTTTTTAAAAAGTGCTCAATACAACATAAACCATAGAGCATACATACATACATACATACATACATACATAACTGAAGATATCATACATCTATTGGAATGACCAAAATGTAAATTATCATATTTAGCTCTACCACCTTGTGTGGCATTAAGCACTTTTTAATTATTTTGGTGTACGTTCAGTAGTAAATAACTTTGCATGTGTGTGTGTATATATATATATATATATATATATATATGTATGTATGTATAGTGTGTATTTTGGCAGCATTTTTTCATAATAACTTTGCATGTGTGTGTGTGTATATATATATATATATATATATATATATATGTATATTGTGTGTATTTTGGCAGCATTTTTTCATTAATGCAGGTTTCATTGAATAATATAGACAAGTTTTGTCTATTAATTTTGTGTAGGATCATAGCTTAAATGTTCTATGTTTACTGTGTGTTAATATTTACTCTTTGATAATGGCTTATGTGAGCCGAAAGCTTAGACCCGATAAAAGATTCAACAAATACTGTGATTTTTTGTTGTCTTTCAACGACATCACCATCAAGTATATCAGACGGTATGAACGGATCCTACACAAAATTAATAGACAAAACTTGTCTATATTATTCAAAATATATATACACACACACACACACACACACACTTATAATTCAAATGATATATGCCGATATATGTATGTAACGCTTTTTTTATGATGTATGTAATTTGTAGTGTGACCCCATGTTAAGGGTGAAAAAGTAGACACATGCGTAGACACGTTAGCATTGTTCTTCTATATACACGTATAAGTTTTTATAAGCGAGTACATGGCTGGAGAAAGGCAAGAAAGTGAAGAGATAAAAAAATTATATGTATACGTAGAAAAGTGTGTGTATGTATATACAGGCAGGTGTGTGTATATGGAGGCAGAGATGTGTGGGTATGTGTGTAAATATGTAAGGTTTAGTATATTTGCATAAATATGTTTTAGCATTATTTATACATGTATAAGTCCGGTCTTCATAAATATGTATGTGAGTGTACGAACACAATAGTTGCATGTGGATATAGATGCATATGTGTATGTATGTATGGATAGATAGGTAGGTGTATGCATAGATACATCTATATATATATTACATATTGGTACAGACATATGTGTATGGGGATATACATATGTATGCAGAATATGTGTGTGTGTGTATGCACATATATGCATATTTTCTGAGTGTATGTGAGGTTTGTTAGTATACTCGTGTAAATATGCGTTAGTATTATTTATACACATGTAAGTCCTGTCTTCATGAATGTGTATGTGCGAACACAATATATATGTGGATATGGATGGATGGATGTGTGTATACATAGGTGTACATACAAACACATTTGTATGTACATATGTATAAATATGGACATATGTGAATATAAGTGTGTATGTGTGAGTGTGTTCATAAGTAGGGTTATATGTGTATACGTATTCATGTGTTGTGAGTGGTGTATAATAATTTTATGGTCACTATCTCAGCACAATGAACTTTCTTCAACGGATTTTAATGATTCTTATCCGAAATAAAGCCAAAATCTCTGTTCTGGATTATGTTACTTGATTTCCATATCATTTTAAAAGAAATGTTTATTCCAGGAAAAATATTTGTACTGAATGTAACGAATATAGTGTGGTCTGACGAAATGAGCCAATTTAGTTCATAGAAATGAATTATAATTTATAACCACTCTAAATGTGTTGAGTTTTCCTTTATAAATATCATATTGCTCTGGATAACATCCATTGAGCTCTCTGTACAGATATAACACTTAATATTGTTGAATTATCCTTGCCATCGATGGACTTGACAACATATATATATATTTCTTTATATTCATTATGAACTATAAATAGACATCTACCTCACAATTCAGAATGAGAAATCAGAGAACTGAGTTCAAATTCCAGCTGAATCTGTTGCATTCACTTATGTGCAAAAACCCTTGAGAAAGGTATTAATCTGTCGCTTCTCCCTCCACCTTGGTTGGCAACCAATCTGCCGTAGAGGGTAATAACAACCTATTATGGGGAAAATGATGGGTGAAGTTTTCTTTCACTCTCTCTCTTTCTCTCTCTATATATATATATAGTCATCCACAGACAGATCTGTTTCGCTGTATCACAGCTCATTAATACGATTAGACATCCGATTGCTTTTAACTCAGGATTGAAACTCAACCGAATTGGCATCAATCAGCGATTCTACCTCTGAGCTATGGGTGATCAGTAGAAGGAGGCAGACTTTTAGCATATGACGTATTATACACCAGTGGCCAGAGTGCTCTAATTCATTACTGAATGAGTTATGCGTAGATGCTAGAGTAGCTACTGTTTTTTCAAAGTCAGCCATTCTTCCAGAGTGCTCAATCAGGATGTGAAACTGTAAATATCATCTCTCTCTCTCTCTCTCTATATATATATATATATATATATAGAGAGAGAGAGAGAGAGAAAAGGGGAGAGAAGGTCTCTCAATTTGTTAAAAGCAGAGGGAAATAAATGACTCCCTAATGAATGTTGGACCACTAACCAATAATAATGAAGGTTTATCACTTTTAATGATATAATTTATTAAATTACCCCAAAGCGAAGCAATAAAAAGTATTAGAATAGCTTAATTGGTTATTTGAAACGAGTTTTTAAATCATGACAATGTTTTTATTTGTACTTTTTGAAAATTTTGTCTTTTTGAAAATTTGTCCATTCATCATCTAGTCAGTTTTACTCTCGTTTGGCACTTTGTCCATTTGTCATTTAGTCTTTCAACAGTCTTGTATGCTGGTATTAGTTGTATAAACACATTTAAGTATATAACACTATCGAATAATGTACACACACACATTTTTTTTTTCTTACCATAAATATATCCCATTATATTTAAAACTAAATTTTAATGTTAAATTTCCATGTCATGTTTTTCTAAGAAAGCAGATGGATTGCAATAGACGCTGCTGGTGTCGATCTATGACATTTACTTTAATTTCTCTGTATACTGTTGTTCTCTTTCTCTTCTTTCCATTTATCAATTGTCTATATTTTTCTTTTTCTTTCTTTGGAGTTCATTCTTTTTGAATGAGTGAAAAATTGTTTTTTGTAGATTACTGTTACAAATGTCTATTCTCGATATGGAAATGTGAGCGCCTGTGTGTAATCATTTTCTGTGATATTTTGAAGATTAACTTTTGTGTCATTGGGTCTGACTGATGCAGCAAGGTCAGTGGCGAAATACTTATTACCCATGAAATTGTAGAATATCTAAAAAAATTTTTTCTAAAATATATGTGTGTGTGTGTGTGTGTGTGTGTGTGTGTGTATGTTGAGTTGTAATAATGTTTATTGCCAGAAATTTTCGTGAGGACATCATTAAGATGCTTTAACTCATCGGGGCTGGTTTGTTGTTGTATCCTCACAAAATTTCAGTCATCATGAACCTGCTCAGTTCAAGAGACAAATTCTTTGCCCTAAAACTATATAAAACTGTAAAAAGGTATTTTATTTTTTAAACTGAAAAAAAAAAAAAAAAAATTTCTTAATATTAATCCAAGGACAAAGAAAAAAAAACAGTAAGCAATGTGTAATAGAAAAGGTAATTAAATAATGCAGATATTGTGTAGATGACTGGTGTTAGGACTGAGGAAGTATCACAAGTGAACAACAAATAAGAAGAGACAACAAACAACAAAGAATCAAATATATACTTTAAAGTGTATGTCCTAACAGTAGAGAGTGTCAGTGTTATTATCTATGACTTTGAGAAAAGCCATCACATTCCAAACATTGGTTCAACTTTTTCATCTAACTTTGTGTCATTAACAATGTTTCAGTTTTTTCCATTCTTCAGCCCTCATCAGTTTTTTTTTTTTTTTATGGCCAGGCCTCTCAAGACATAGAGGATCATGACTCTCAATGGATTTCTTTTCTGTATTAGCTTTGAACTGCTATGCCTTCTTGGATAAGATAGTAGAGTCTTTTCTAATCATGACTCTCCACAGATTATTTTTCTTTATTAGCTGTGAAATGCAATGCCTTCTATACAGTTTTTGAATTCAAAGTTGGTTTTCACTTTGACTGACTACCACCTAAGGCTAGTCAACACAGTCTACCCTGTTATTTAACAAAGACTATATGAATTCATGCTTTTCCCAAGAAGCTTTATACAAAGTAAATGTAACAGATTTGGCTGGAACTTTAACATAAACCAATTTCACTTTCCATATTGATAACCATTATGCACCCATTTATATGTGAGGATATTAATTCAAATAATTTTTCATATTAAAACAACATATCAACCTTAACACTTCAAACAATACATTTTTTTTCAATCGTTTTACCCCAAACAAGGCGGTACTGTCACTGATGCACAGGGGGCTACATAAGAGTAATAGTTTAGACAAAAGGAGAATGAAAAGAAAGACAAACCAGGTACAGGGAGTGTCAGAGAAAGGGCAAGAGAAAGATGGGAACACAGGTCTGAAAATAGTTGTGAAGGTAGAGAGAAATTAAAAAAAAAAACAAGATATACGGGATAATTTAGAAAGAACTAGAGTCAAGTGGATGGGTATTGACATTGCATTCAAATTCCTGGAGGTTGTAGCCGTCAGGAAAGCAAGTACATGGAAGGGATTTCCACAGGCAGGAAGTATGAGAAAAGAAGCTGCTGGAATAGAATTGTCAGCTGCATTTGGTTGATCTAACTGTAAATGGCTAGCACCTTGTTGCTAGTCTGGTTGCACAAGTAAATTCTTGTGGCGGGGGCACCAGTGACATAAGTTCATCAGAGCAGAAGCCATGAAAAACTATTCTGTATTTTACAAGAAGCTGAATTTTTTTGGTAAATTTTTAGTATCATTTCTCTTTTCCAATATTTTATCTCATCTGAGAATTAATCATTGTAGTTGGTCCCAAGATTGTCCGAATAAAACGGTCCAACAGTATTCATTTACTACAAAGCTGCTAACTGTTGTTTTATGATAGAGATTATCTTAAAGGACATAGACAATAACAAACAGATCATACTGAGTTAGCAGCTTCACAATTTAGCAATACAGACTGGGAGCAAGAGGTTAAAAAAAACAAGAAACTGTTTTTAATTTCTTAGACAAAATGAATAATGATTTATTAAAAATAAAACTTAAACAGAGCATCTATCTGAATTTCTAAAATAAATTATTATTTATATTATTGACAGTCGGACTATTGTCCTCATCTTTATTTTTATCACATTTTGATCATTATGACTTCCAGGTCTTCTTCAGATGTCTATCAATCTAGGTCAGCGTTTTTCAAACCTTTTTTTTATATTACTTTATACCTTATACCTACATGTAATAAATTAATCCAACCATAAACTGAAAACTCGTTGCTTTATATTTTTTTCTTTGAAATGCTTTTTCAGATGCCAAAGGTTTAAATACCAATTAATAATGACCAGTCACTGCATTGCTTAACTTAAATGACTAAGTGAAAACTAGTATAATCAAAAAGGCTACATTGATAGACCTACCCTGGGGTCTATATATGATTAGATCCTATCAAGGTTGACAATAGGGATAACATTTACACAGTCACTGCCTGATCAGGTAATGTAATTCTGAGAGAGTGGTTTGGACAAGTTCTCATTCACCAATTCATTTCTCTAACACTGTGGTATGCCAGTGAGGAGAGAATTTTTGGAAAGATATCTGACATCAAGACAGCATTGAGAAAAGCAGATTCAAGACAGGTGAGCACAAACTGAATATAAATAGCCTCACCTACATTACACCACTCCTACTTACATACAGTGCATGGCGACTGAGATAGTTGCATTTTACCTATAGGTGCCAGAGTTAAAACTAAGATTTTCAATGTTGATCTTCACGATAAGCAGGCCCTCCCCTCTTGAAATATTGCTGCAATACAATCTTCCTAACTTAGTTAATCATATTTTACCATTTTTATATAAAAGCTTTCAGCATAGCATTAAACTACTATTTATATAGCTCTAACTCAAGATTCAACAGAAAGTCCTCAATGATACTGAAACTTTTTTTTAAAGTTTTGTGCATGTGAAAGGAAAAAAAATGATGGTATATTATATATGGTCTGTATGTTTATATTTTTCTATGAAGCATGTTTGTATTAAGATATCCCGCCCTGCAGCTTCTTTTCCCGCACTTCCCGCCTGTGGAACTCACTTCCTTATTCTTGCTCTCCTGATGGCTACAACCTCCAGGAATTTAAATGCAAGGTCAATACTCATCTCTTAACTACTTGACCCTACTTCTTTCCACACTGTCCTGCAGATCTTTTCCTTTCTCTCCACCTTCACAACTGTCATCACACTTGTATTCCCATCCTTCTCTTGCTCCTTTCTAACTGGTTCGTCCTTCTCCTCACTCTCCTCTAATCCTTTTACTCTTATGTAGCCCCCTGCACATCAGTGGTGTTACCGCCTTGCTCGGGGTGATATGATTAAAAAAAAAAAAAAAAACATATATATATATATATATATATATATAATTTTATGAATCCAATATATTTTATAATTTTAACCTTCCCTCTGTCTATTCTACAAATATTTTTATGGTTTCTGCTCCAATGAGCTTAAGTCGTTGGCACCCCCACCACAAGAATTTATTCATGCAACCAGACTGGCAACAAGGTCCCAGCCATTTACAGTTAGACCAACCACATGCAGTGAACAATTCTATTCCATCAGCTCCTTTTCTCACACTTCCTGCCTGTAAAACTCTCTTCCATATACTTGCTTTCCCGACAGCTACAACATCCAGAAATTTAAATGCAATGTCAATAGCCATCTCTTGACTCCAGTTCTTTCTACATCACCCCTCCGTGTATCTTGTTCTTTTCCTTTCTCTCTACCTTCGCAGCTGTCTTCACACACATGTTACCATCCTTCTCCTGTCCTTTCTCTGACATCCTCTCTAACTGGTTTGTCTTTCTCTTCACTCTCCTACTGACTAAACTTTTACTCTTATGTAGCCCCAGTAGTGGCAGTACCAGCTTGCTTGGGGTAAAAAAAAAAAAAAAAAAAAAAAAAGCTAACACAAAATTTGGATTTGGCTTAACCGGTATTAGGGACCAATACTGGTTAAGAATCATTTATCCTAGAATTCTTGGGACTGGAAGTGCGTCAGGTTATAAAATGGGCCAACTTGGGAATGAAACCCAAGCATAAACACAATATCCTTTTATATTTCATACCACAGTTTATACATATGCTATGAACATACTTTTATAAAAAATTTAAATTCTTTGTACATACTAATTATGTAATGCTCACACAGATTAAGTGGTGAAATTAAAGATTTCACATAAAAAATAATGTTTTGTACTTTCTGTCTGTGTACAAAAAAAAAAACAAAAAAAAACAAAACATGATTACTACTCTACAAAAAAATATTTAAAAGCAGAACTTTTTGAATAATACTGAGCATGAAACACCTGGTAATCCATGAATGAAAATGCTGCTGTGATGATTGCTAACAAAATTCTGGTGCCAATGTCAGCTGTTGTAGCTGGCATTTCTGAAAATGTTCCATTTGTGGCAAGTCATGTGAGCACCTGAAAAACTTTTGGATTTTCAGATACTCAACCTGTACTAATTCTAAGGCATACTGTAATAGAATTGACCAACCCTGAATTATTGCTTCAAAGAGTTCCAATCCAACAGGTGATGAATAATTTAACATTTTATTTTATATTTTTGAAACATACATCAATGCTCTTGTAATGAATCCATGATTTTAGACATTGCAGTCAAGTTTTCACTCCTTTACTTCATTAAACTTTAGCATTTTTCATTAAATCCAGGAAACAACAAAGAGGTTCTTAACATTGTAGATAGATATTTTTGTATATTAAAAGTGACTCAATTTTGCTTTTGTCATATTGTTAAATATCAATGATGTCTTTAGACAAGATTGTACATTAGTGGAATACAATTCCAAAATAACATCAAGTGATTCCAATGTTTTCAAGATAATTTCATTTAGAAGACACTTCCACCATTTCAATTACACATATCTTTTATCTTCATAAAAGACCTATTTGATTATAAAAAGCTTTTGTCAAGTCTTTTATCAAGGTCTCTGAAGTTTCATTAATAATAAACATTGAGTCAGCCAATGGTAATTAACCATTTCCAGAGACATTTGGCTTTTACCAAGCAAAAAGTTAAGTGTCATTGTCAAATGAATTTATAAAGGCATTTTTGTTAAAAAAAGATCTCCAGAAAATTAGACTTTATAAGACCACTGTTATTGCACTTTCTCATTCTCATAGGAGTTTACTTACAAACCTTTTGTTTCTGGTAGTGTAGAAAGTTAACAGGTCAATTACGTTATTATTTTCTCCTCTAGTCACATGAGATCCCTATTCTTGTTGCTGCTGCTGTTCAAGTGTTGCAGTTTTGGTGAACCTGAAGGAGACTACCACTACCTTTAAATTTGTTGTTTTTCATTTTTTTTTTTTTTTTACTTTTTTCAGTACAGTTTTATCGATTATTACATAAAGTTTCTGATTATCAAAAAATATTTGGAAAAGTATCATTACTTAAACAATTTTAATGAGGGCTCAGTTTCTCATACAACAATATAGTAAATCGATCCTCCATTTTGGAACCACACGCATTGGAGGTAGCTTTGTTTGGGTTTTTTGGGACGCGTTGTTGCTCTTGTTTTTGTATTTTTTAGGTTTTTTTTAGTTCTTACGATGGCATCTTCCTCAAACTCTAAGAATGGCTTTATTCAAAAATTCCGCAAAGGATTCAGTTGTTGAATATACACAAGCAAAAAAGTTAATTGCACAGGATCGATTTACTATAACATTGTATGAAAAACTTAGCCCACCCCCCAAATTGTTTAAATATTGAAATTTTTCCAAATTTCCTTTGTCAATTGGAAAGTTTAGTGTTTAATTGATAAGATTGCACTGAAAAAAAGTAAAAACAAATTGATAAGGAACAAATTTACAGGTGGTAGTAATGTCATACCGGCGAGTGGTTCCAAAATGGAGGATCGATTTACTATAACGTATGAAAAACTGAGCCCCCCCCCCCCCCAATTGTTCAAATATTTAATTTTCTCCAAACCTTTTTTTGTCAAATTGGACAGTTTAGGGTGTAATCGATTAGATTGCACTGAAATAAAGTAAAAAAAAAAATTAAAAAACAACAAATTTAAAAGGTGGTGGTATTCTCCTTCAGGTCCACCGCAGTTTTTTTATTATTTGGTAAAAGTTCTTTCTGATTTTGCAACATCATCATCATTCTGCGGCCTCAGCCAAGATAGAACTGACTACACACTTCCAGTATTCCCTATTTGTCATAGCTCCTGTAAGGTCTTCCTTAGCGATAGGATGTATCTCTATGTATCCTGTCTGGAAAGGTTAACTTACGAGATCGATTGTGAAATGATGGATGCTTCCATAATACAAACGATGAAACAAGTTCATCTGTGGCATGTGCACAATGCCCAGCAAACTGGACATGTCTCTTTTGAACTAAAGTTGATACTCTTGATAAATCTCCATATATCATTTCTAGAGTTGGGTGGTTTTGCCATGAAAGATCAAGTACTCTTCTGAAAAGACGAGTATAACATCCATCTAAACGGCGCTGTTGTTTTGCTGAAAGAGTCCAAGTTTCAGATCCATAGAGTAAGATTAGTTCAATAAGTGCACAAAAAACTTGGATTTTGATCTTACGATCAAGATTGGATTTCCAAATCTTATTCATTTTGCAACACCAGTCTACAAGGACCCATTGAAGGATCGTCTTCTGTAAAATTTAAAGCATTTATTCACTTGAAACCCTTTTTTTAACCATTCTTTTGAATTGATCCATAAAACCTAGGTGTGTTGATTCCATAAGAAAGGTCTTGTCAGGAAGTGGTGTGGTGTATATGTGCTGAGACAAGATTGGTGAAGACACATCTTAAAGGTGACATGCAACGTAAAAACACGTTTGTGTGTAAAGAAAAGCAGTCAAATAGGATAACAAAAAAAGACGTCAACATTAAGAAGGAAGGAGACAAGCAAATTTCATTGCAAAACAAATGACTGAATCGGACATGCTTAACAAATAAGCGTGGCTGAGAAACATGCAAATGAAAATAATATTGGCGAAAAGCAGTACAAAACATTTTAGGAAAAACAAATTTAAATTAACACAAAAAGGAAACTAAAAATGAGAGCTTTTTCCCTTCATGTCAGATTATTTCCATTTTCTCAAATAGACGACATGAGAAGAAAACGAAATTTGAAGATAATATTTTTATCTGTTTAGTATACGAGATGACAACAGCTTTGAAGAATTGAATATTCCTTCAGGTAGATTAAAAATAAAATATAAGATCTCAAATAGAACATAAGAACTAAACTCAATTCACACATTTATATGTTAAATGTGCCAAGCATATCACAAATTATTCATTTTTTTTCTTTCTTGAAGCCAAACCTATACACGAAATGAATGTACACAAGTAAGAAAAAAATTGAAGAACGAGAGACTCTCCAGTGTTATAAAGCCCCGCAGAGATTGAACATGTCATTATTACCATCCTAATGGCAATGTAGGGACAATTTACATCAAAGCTCTTCCATTTAGAAAAAGAAAATTATCCTAACACAATTCTATTCACAAAGAGGGTAAAGTTTTAAAAATAAGTTAAAACTTAGACATTTTTTTTTTTATCATTACCATGACAAAAAGGAAAAAAAACAACGTTTAAATCCTTGATTCTACAAATTTGTTTTTCCTAACTTTTGCACTTTTCTAAGCTTGATAACTTCACTCAGTTTTACAATGATAGTTGCTTTAAGTTTGCTCTTTCCTTTCTTAATGTCCTGTGGGTACAACAATTGCTGCTATAAATTTTAATTTCTTTTTTATAAAAAGAGGGGAAAAAATGTTACAGAAAAAAGAAAAAAAAACAAAGAGTGTATATACATAAAGGCAATAATCAAATGTCCATGTTGCAAAAAGGTGGTTTTGTTTTAATGTAGTTTTTTTCATTTCAAAACAGAAATCAGCTGGCCAGTTTCAAAATATTCTTATATGGAGAGTGTGTGTGTGTGTGTGTGTGTGTGTGTGTAAGATGAAGTGGGTGGGTTTCATAAAACAACCAATAGAAAGTTCACAAGGAGGAGGATTATGAATGGAAAAAAATTTGCTTTTTCATATTACTATTTATTGCTACAAAAATATGGTAATTTAGCACGAGGCCTGTTCATATTCTTTATCAAACCAGCATGGAATATTGTCAAAAAAAAAAAAAAAAAAAAAAAAAAAAAAAAAATGTTTTTTGTTTTTTCATGAAACAATCCAAGACAATATTTACAGCTAGTTCCGACTTTGGGCATTTTGTTTTATTAGCAAATATTTTGCAATATGGAAACATCTGAAACTTAATAAAAAAAAAAAAAAAAAAAAAAGACATCAAATTGTGAGTTTTTCTTTTTATAATTTCTTTCTTTATCCAGTATAACAATTTACATAAAAGAAACATTGTTTTCTTGGTTTTTGACATAGTCCATTTCTCAAGGAGGGGGGGGGGATTTAAAATTACCAAAAAAATTAAACCCCAAGAAAACTGACCTTCACACTTTATTCCCCTTCCTCCTCCCTACAATTCTCTTTCATACACAATAACAATAGCAGCAGTCCTTAAGAAGCAATAACACAAGATATTTCGTTTTGATTATTCATGAAGGTATCAGCTTATCCAAGGGGAGATGTTGGCTTTTTTGTTTTTCTCTCTTAATGTATATCACTTTGAAAAATAATTTGTTGAGCTGAAGAAAGCAGTTTTCCTCTACTCCCACAACTTAAAGTCTTTCTACTTGCATATAAATAATGAATGTGTTGCATGTGTATGGGAAATATGCGTACACACATACATGCACACAAGCACTCAACATTGTTGATTTTACAAGTATGCACACAGACTGGACATGGACAATTTGCCCAAGGTCTAGACACTTGCTCACAGGTTTGAACAATCACAATTACTTCAAATATAGAAGCATTTTTTTTTTACCTGATGTGCAATACTGTCTTACACAGATAAACAAACACACACACCCAAACACACTACGTATATTGATCATATCACTGACATATTCATGTGTACACAGTGAGAATGACACGATTATAGGAGAGAGAAACGTGTTGTGCATATATAAAGTCCCTTTGAGGCAGCCATGTGGAAATTCAGAACACTAAGTTTCAAGAAGCGAAACACGCACTCAATAAAGAGACATTTTTTTTTTTTTAAAGAGAGGAGATGGGAGCAATCAGTTAAAGTTCTAGACTGAATCATATTTTTTTTCATTTACCCTATGATTTTTTTTTGTTCTTTAATAAATCACTTATGCATATATTTTTAAACAAATTTCTCTTTTAGCAAAAAATTTTTGAGTAGACACAATTTAAGCACTATTTTTTTTCTCTAAGAAAAATAAAGTTTTTTTTTTCTAAAATCAAGTTAGAATTTTCTTTAACTTTGTTTTTATTTTTTAAATTTTTTCTTGAAAAACAAGTGGGGGGGCAGAATTACATTTTATAGCTAAATGAAGAAATGATATTGAAATAGTTTTATCATCTCTATCAGAGACAAAATAGTGTAACAACAGAGTTGTTGAATATTCAAAGTAGACAATAAAATGAATAGGCTGTGAAAGGATCGATATTTTCATATGAGGAAAGAAAGATCCTGTGATCATGAAATTCATTTATCTAGAGTTAAGCTTAACTTCATCTTTTTATTTACATACCTAAGACGATGAACATTTCTTAAGATAAAGTCCCCAGTAAAAAAAATGAATATAGTTTAGTTGTATAAATTTAAATAGAATAAAATTGATTTCATAAAGAAATAGTTGAGTAGAGAGATACTCACATAAAGATATCAACACAAACCTTAAAGCATATGATAATGTCAATGTATCATTTGCCATTGGTAAACTTAGTCAAAGAAGTTTAAGCAATAGCAAACAAACAAATTTAAAGGTGAAAAATGTTAAAACAAATACAAATTGCAATTTCATTTTTTTTAGTTTTTTTTTTTTTTTTTTAAAGAAAAAAGGTTATATGTAGAGAGGCACTTGGATGAGTTTTTACTATCCTGACGTCCAAATCATCAAAATCTTTTTTTTTCCATCCAAGTATGTGCCTGAATTCATAAAAAAACTTTATAAAGAAATATTGACACCTTAGAGTAAATTCACCTAATCTTTTTACCGGTTGACTTATTGTTGCATGCTTACAAAGAACATATAAACAGTTACAAAATAGTATTGAAACTTAAAATCCTATAAAGATCTTAGAAAGATTATTTTAAAGAAAATAAATTTTTTAAAAAATCTATAAAATGAGCTAATTCTTAAACAAAAAAAAATGAAAAATCTCACCAGTCCATTCACATATCCAACCATTGTTTTTAGGGGTTTGTATGAATGTTTTTATATCTTTCCCCTGAAGCCCTTTTGACAATGTCTGCCCAACTAATATAAACAGACAATTTATTTAAAAAAAAAAAAAAAAAAAAAAAAAAAATTCGAAAATGACTGACTCAAAGAAAATAAATAAATATATTTAAATACACAAATATTTATATTTATATATATATCTTTGAATGCATGTATGCTTTGTTCTCTTGCTTAGAGATGTAAGATCAACTAACTAAAAATTCCAGCAGATGTATATTTCTCTTAAAAAGAAAAAAAAAAGAAACAGAGAGAGAGGAGAGTGGGGGTAAACTGTCCAAAGAAACAATTCTAATGTCTTCAGTCTGTGAAAGGTGCTAGCCACTGTCACAGTTTACATACCCAAACTACTTTCTCTAGTAATGATAAATATCTACGTCTGTATCAACCAAATTTACCTACCTATTCCATCACTTGCTGTTTCATATGAAATCAGTTCTATGAAAAGCTTCTTTGAAAAAAAAAAAAATAAATAAAATAAAGGAGTGGGGAAAAAACGCCGCAAAAGAGCTCCTCAATCAAAATTAAAACAGAGTTATCTTTCCTGACTTATTTTTTCTTAAGTCAGGTTCAAGCAGCAATGCTTAAAAAGAGGAAGGTTGAAAAACTTTATATATATATATATATACATACATACATACATACACACACACACACACAGATGGAACAGCAGCATATCACTTATCTGAGATACTGTGGTTCATACAGAGGACATCTTGGTGGAGTTAGTTTTGTAGAGGGATGCACGCACGCACAAGCATGCACGCATGTTGACGTAATGAATTGGTAACATGAATCTTTGAAAGGAGAATAGGGAAAATTTTCTTGTCTGTATAAAAATCTATTTTTGTTTAATGAAAAAAAGAGAAAATTGAATCATTTAGAAAAAAAGAAAAAAAAATGATTATTTTTTTAAATTGCTTTTTTTTCTCCCTGCAAGAAGTTACCTTGAAAAACATTCACCACTCAGTTGTATGCATAAAACCATAAACATTGCATACAAATGGTTTCTGATGAGTGTAATATGACTGAGATTACAGTGCATGGAAGTACGTTTTGGCCTGCCTGCTTGGTTGGATAATTGAATGGATGGAAAAATAGATAAATGGACATGAGGAAAGGAGGAAAAGGAGAAGGAGTAAAAGGAAAGGAAAAGATATAAAATGTAAAAAAATAAGGGAAAAAAAAAAAAGATTGTGTGTTTTTCAAATTTTTAAAATCACTTTTCTAAATTAAAAAAAAAAAAAAAAAATAGACAACTAAAAATATTTTTCCAAAAAAGTATTTTTAATTAAACAAATTCCTTAACAAAATGAGAATAATTTTTTAATTGCTAGTGTAAAAAAAAAATTTGAATAATTAAAAAATAAACTGGAGAGGAAAAAAAAATATATGTTGAATTGTAAATGAACCTATCATTGTATAGCTATCAATAATAAAAGAATTGTTTAACTTTTTGTAATACTTCTAAAATTTATGATCACAGGATCAAATCTTCCTTCCTGTTTCTTTTGTATTTTTTCCTCAATACATCTGATACAGACATATAACATGTGTATGTGTGTATGTATATATATATATATATATATATATATATATATATATATATATATAAAATACACACATAACAAATATGTGAGTATAATTGTCTAAGATAAAGTCTAGTTGACAGTGAACCCAAGTATATTTCAATCAGCTACTCACCAAGAGAGAGCTCCAGGTAATGTAGAATGCGCCGCCTTTTCTCTATTATCCAGATCATTGTCTACTAAACTACCAATGGCAGATTCACTGCCCAGTTCCACAGGTTTGCCAGTTCCATTCACATCAATTTGTGGCACTTTGGTACTTCCATTGGAGTCTGCAAACCCTGAATCATCCATACCAACTGAATGATCAAAAGAAACTGATAACCTATTTAGAGATTTTTGTTTGTCCACATGGTTGCCCTCGGCTGTGTCAACATCTTTGTCAGCATCACTCTTTCGTCTTCCAACGTCCTTGGCACTATAGATGTTTTCACTAATCGGTTGATCCAAGCTTTCTTGGCTCGAACCAAGTTTCTCTGCGGAACTAGTCTTCAGCAATCTGTTGCCAAGGTTAGTCTTGGACTTTCCAAGAATATTCTGTAAAATGGGGGACTTAAACTTGGGGCTACCTTCTGTGCTTGAATCATCAGCTCGCTTATCCATCAGTTGCTTCAGTAATGGGGACTTGAATTTGGTTGCGCTTTTCTCCTCATCTCCTGAGGAACGCACATCCTCCTGAGATGAGGCCTTGTTCAAATTATCAATAGTGGGTGCAGATGGGTGCAGATCTTCCTCAGGTTTCTCGTCAGGAGATATTTCCGTGGAAGAGTTGCTGCTTCTGCTTGGTGAGCTCTGCAGAGACTTAGGAGAGTCTTGCTGGAAATCAAAAAAAGAAAAAGAAACAAAAATTGTGAGCAATTTGTAAAAAGAATTGTCAGAGAAATTCAAATTATGTAAAGTCACAAATTCCAACTTAAGCCCATCCCAGGCAGGTTAGTTTGATTGCCAAATTTAAAAGGCCATAGCATTTCAAATAATAGCTTAAATTGTTTGAAACTTTACAAGATTATTCTTACCCTTTATCTTAAATTTTTATTAGGTCTGCAACTAGAGATGCCATCAAACAAGAGAGTTTCAAAAGTAAATAATGCTCCCATGCAATAACTTCATTTTACAATCCAAAGCATTCATACTGAATGAAATTTGAAATATTTGCATAATGAAGTCATAAACTAGCTGCATTGGAAGGTTTAAAAAAGATTATATCTAATTTTCTAAAATTACAAAAATCTTCAAGCCAGCAAAAATATGCCGACATCAGTTATTATAAAATAAAAGGCATATTCAATAAATTCACAACAACCTTTAAAATAACTGAAAATTGTTTTTCACAACTATCTATTTTTAGTAAGATACCTGGAGTTTCAAATTCATTGCTCAAACACAAATGGAGCAGTATCAATTGAAAGTTGTGTGGAGGCAAAAAAGCACCGCAGTTTCCTCGGGACATGGTTAACTATCTCCATCAGAATTTTTAAGATGAGGAATTATTACACGCCTTTCCATTGAGGCTAAGAAAAAGCGTTCTTAGCAGCATAGAAAGACATTCAATTAAAACATGTTACCGTTTTGACTTAAAGACAGAAAATGAATTGTTATAATCAACTAGCTGTTTATACAGTGTGTGAAAACACAAATAGGATTTTTTTTTAAATAAATGTCAAAAAAATTATTTCTTTTACGATTAAACAGATAACACAATCTATCATAAAAGGTAAAAGGCATCAAGTGTCTTGAAATATCTCAGGTGGAACTCATATATACAATCTATCATTAAAGATGCTGAAAAAAAAAAATGGTTTCTTGTACCACTTCAAGAAATATCCAACTTCTGCTATGCTCTATCATTACAAGAGCCAGAAAACCAAAAATAGAGTGCTACTTCCGTACTTGGGATGGAGTTGGCTAGTCCTCACTTGCCAGTTTGGATAAAATTCGAAAGTGTCTATGTCGCTTTGCGGATAATAAATTATTTTCCACCCTATAACACTTTCCCCACAGATGAAATATTGCAAGCCTCTCTTTATCACTATTTTCATGTCAATTGTTCTGACAAACAACATTTCTTGGTTCCAACAGTTCATAACTTTACAGCTAAGACCCACCATGTCACATACACTGGAATGAATTTCTTTTATATTTTGTAAGGAGTAAGTTTCACTCAAACAACTTCTTTCCAAGAGCCAATACTTTGTGGAACAGATTCCCAAGAAAACATGTTCCTGATCCCATAAATCTTAATTCAGTAACCTACCTTGAGTGGCTCTTGGGCCTTGCATTGGGCGAAAATTAGTAAAAGCCAAAAAAATTTTAAGAGTGTATTTACCTAAAATAGAAACTGTTTCACATTAGGTCTGCATTATCTTTTTTCTGTGATTACATTTTTTTTTTATAATCATATCGCCCCAAGTAAGGCATTTTATTGCCACTATTTTTCAGGGGGTTACATAGGAGGAAATGTATGAGAAAAGGTGACAGGTTATAGGGGGTGTCAGGAAATGGGTAAGAGAAGGATGAGAATACTGATGAGAGTGGCGTGGCTGGAGAAAGGCGCACGAGAGAGAGGATGCAGGTTAGTGAGATATGAGATGACTATTGACTTTACATTTAAATTCTTGGAGGTTGTAGCTGTTGGGAAAGCAAGTAAATGGAAGGGAATTCCACAAGCAGGAAGTGTGCGAAAAGAAGCTGCTGGAGTAGAATTTGTAATTTATTGGTTTCATAGCAAAAGGGTGGGACCTAGTTGCTAATCTTGTAGCTTGAGTAAAGTCATATATCGGGGGCACCAGTGAGCTAAGTTCATCGGAGCAGAAACAGTGAAAGTATTTGTAGAAGAGACAAAGGGAAGCCACATTGCATCGGTGAGAAAGTGATTGTATCTTAGCTGCCAAGTCTGGATCTATCACATTACAGATTCTCTGTTGGATTTTGTCAAGGACTCCTAGGTGGATAGCAGGAGTATAGAAGGAGTATGATGTAATCTAAGTAATTATCTTTTTCATTATCGTTTCCTATGATTACATGTAATCTAACCAATTAATGCAACGTTGATGATGAATCAAATGAGCAAAATAAATCAGTCAGCCAGTTAAGTGCCATACATGATACACGCTTGGGCACTCATGTCCCTCCAAAACTTCCTCACCTAAATCCCTGTTGACTCTCAGTTAAATGCCAGATGGGCAATTATGTCTCTTTCACGACATGACTGACGAGACAGAAGACTTTCCTACAGTAAGTTGCCATTACTTTCAGTGGTAAACCAATTGCCAACCAAGGCTATAGATCCCAATCTGTTCTGTTATTCATCCTATAGCTAGGGGGAAAGAGATAAATTAATACCTTTACAAAGAGTATTTGTGCATAAGGGAATGA
The DNA here is from genome assembly GCA_037127315.1 of Ascarosepion bandense. NCBI lineage: Eukaryota > Metazoa > Mollusca > Cephalopoda > Sepiida > Sepiidae > Ascarosepion > Ascarosepion bandense. The sequence continues at coordinate 6,636,350 of JBBBDQ010000932.1, forward strand.
AACAAATTCAACTGGAACTTGAACTTGGCTCTCTGATTTCTCATTCCGAGTCAATATTCATTACATCACAACGCACATCCAAAATCAGACAAAGGCTCAAAGAAATTTAACGTACTCAAGGACACATAGCCTAGTAAATATAAGTATTAGTTAGTTCCGGTGACTTGACCCAAAAGAGTTGGAGTTCAATACCTGGCTACAGCAGTGGTGAAAAAATACCTTAAAAGTTGAGTTAAGGAGAGAGAACTACATGGCATCTGGAAGTAGCATCACACATGGAATGAGAATTTTCCCATTGATCGAAATAAAGGGTTTAGTTCAAAATTCCTAGCAACCTGAAGAGGCCGGAGCATACAATGACCAAAACATCGTAAACATAGCACTAAAGTTGAGGACAACAGTCGAAACAGTGTAAATAATAATAATTCAGATATAAATGATGAGAGAATACAAACCCGAACTGAATCAACAACAACTGTATCTGTTTTCACTCTCTTCATAATCATCTCCAGACGCTGAAAACAAAATTTAGGTTCTGTTAGTGTATTTCAAGCCAATTAATTGGAGAGAGAAAAAAAAAAAAAAAAAAAAAGGAAAAAACTTACAGAAAATTAAGTAGAAAGTGCTTACTGACATATCTACATGGATTATACAGTATCAAGCAATTCTTGTTGGCATTTTGATGCCAAAATTGTTTTGTAATTTTATATGAATTTAGATTTAGTAAAGCAAAATTAATCTTTACTCCTAATTCACATAAATGAGGATTAAAATTAAAACAACATATGCTAGAGATAAGAATTTATTAAGCTTAGCTTATTACAAAATCAGAAGAGAATTTATCAAGCCTAGTTTGAATGTCTTTACGATATATGGGCACACTTCCAAAAGTCTTGAAGATCAGATACTGTCAGTGTTTCTTTCATTTTTGTGTAATTTAGTCTACAATTTATCCATTACATTCATAGACATGACTTCTATATAAATTCTTGTTTTCTCTTGCTCCCACTCTTTCTTCATCTTTACACACACACACACACACAGATGTGCTTCAGAGAATTTACCAAGCCTAGTTTGATTGTCTTTTAGACTTTGTGCTAATAGAATGGCATCATCTGAAAAGAGAAGATCATGTAGAAGATGCAAATCAAGTTTCTGTTATGCTTTAAAACAGTGCTACTCAAAGTGTGGTACACGAGCCATCGTCTGCCAGTACATGGAAATTTTCCAGAAAAGAAAGAGATAATTGTAATACTCTATGCCACAAGAGACTGCCAAGATATTTGACTCATTTTCGTTTTGTTTTTTTTTTTACATTTTCATTTTAGTTTTATATTATTATGGCTACATTGTTCATTTACTCACTCATGTTAAAGTTATTGCTATCTAACCAATGCGATATAAGGAACAGCAAAACAGTGAACTGAATATGCATCAGACTTTGTTCCATTCATATATCCATGATATATACATATCATATTTTTAATACGTCTTAAGTTAATTAAAATTAATATTTTGTTTTACTGTGTCTTTTTTTAGAAGATTAATGCCTTTTATGAAATTCAAATTGCTTAAAAAGTATTAATATTAACTTTAAATATTTTTTCTGGATTTTTTAAAATATATACCCTCAAAACCAGTGGCCATAACTAATATAGCACAAATATGGTACCGGTCAATGGCACACTGGGAAGACTCGTTACATCAATGATAACTGCCCTTAGAATGAACAAGATATCATGTCCTCATGTTTATTAAAGATAGTCTCAAAATGTCCCTGAAATAGTACATATCTTAAAAAAAATTCCGGGGTTCACAGCCCCCACCCACTCAGCTGGATTGGCTTGCCGGTCCCTGGCACATTGAAAAAAAAAACACCCGTCTGCCACATCAGATAGTTTTAGACGCACTGCTTTAAAACATTTGCTGATTGCATAGTCTTCCACTTGTTCTGAATTTAACTTAATTTCTGATTATTAACAAAAATTTATCGTAAATAATCAGGTTGGTAGAAATAAATATATAATACTGTTTGATTATAAACAGAATATCTACTTAAATACAAGAAATAATAGATGCTAGGAGATTGCTTGTGAGTATTACTGGGAGATAATGGCTGACTGCAATTAATACAAGATTCCAATCAATTTACTTGAAATTTAAAACAAAAATCATTTGAAATGAAACTTTTTGTAAAAATTACTTTTTCATTATTTGTATAAAAATTTTAGAAAATAATCAGAATATTAAGAAATAAGGCTTATTTCATTTTGTGTTTCATTTTATAAGTAGTAATATTTCTTAACTACTAAGTCAAATAAATATTTTAATGAACAAAATTAAATTTTAAAAAGACAAAGGACAAGTAAAACAAGACATAACTTTTATACATTAATTATATTTTTTAAAAAATCAAGTAAATATGTTATCAATAAAGAACAAAACACAGATTGATATACCTTCTTTCGGGCTAATCTTTCTTCTTCTTCTTTCTTAGCTCTTTCAATTCTCTCCTTCTCTAAACGCTCTGCTTCTTCTTTAGCCTTTCTTTCTGCCTCCTCTTTCTAGAAAGTGAAAGAAAAAGAATGCAAAAATAAAAATTTATAATAAGGACCAATGCCAAAAGTTACCCTTTCATTACCCAAACCTTAAATAATTTATGGGGCAAATCTTATTAGTCTTGTCAAGTCGACAATTCAGTTAATTGCTTTCTGCTCTAGACTGTGACATGTAAACCCTGGGATCAGCAACTATTCTAAAATAAAAGTAGATATTTTTTTTATATAATACAAAAAATATGGAATATTCAAAGGCGGCAAAGGTATTAGTCTTCAATATGCAATTTAGCCAATTACATTTACTGATCCAATCATTCTTCATTGTGGCTTTACCATAATACTGAATTTATTCAGAAATTTTTCCTGCCACAATCACCAAAAAGACATGGTTTATCTGAAAATTTGAACTAATATTTACAATTTCATGGGAGAGGAGATTAAAAAAAAAAAATCAATTAAAATACAATTGAAAAATTTTCTCCTAATTATTTAAACAAAATAAAATATATTTACAAAGCACGTTAGTATGCATATCTCCCTCCGAATAATCTAATATGGAAGAAAAAATTGGAGTAGATAGATCTATCTAATTGGAGTAGATAGATCTATCTATCGCCCGGTTCACACTCCACCCACGTCTATTGAACAGGTTAAGAGGCTCATCCCTTGTTTCCTGTTTAGGATGTGGTTTCCGGCTTTCTCTTTTCCAATCTTCTCACTATTACATAGCCCCCTGCACATCAGTGGCATTACTGCCTTGCTCGGGGTGATATGATTAAAAAAAAAAAAGTTAATAGGTTAAAAAATGATGGTGGGGGGGAGAAATGCAGCAGAAAATATCTGAATGAAGAAAGAAAGCAAAAATATTCACATACTGACACAGAATTTTTATATCATCTAATGAAACAGGGACAAATAGAAATGTGGGAAAATAAGAGAAAAAAAAAAATCAATAAGTATACATTCCTAGGTTAAACTAGATTAACAAAAAAAAAATATATTTTTTTTAATCTTTTCACACCATACAAGGCAGTACTGCCACTGGTGCGCAGAGGGTTACATAAGAAGTGAGTGATGAGAAAGAGAAACAAGTTACAGGGGGTGTCAGCAAATGAGTAAGAAAAGGATGAGAATACAGGTGTGAAGAGGGCTGATGGGAGTGGAGTAGAAAGAGAGAACATGATACAAGGTTTGTCAGGGAAAGGATGTGAGTAAAGAAGATAAGAGATGGCAATTGACTTTGCATTTAAATTCTTGGAGATTGTAACTTTCAGGGAAGCAAGTATATGAAAGGGAATTCCACAGGCGGAAAGTGCGAGCAAAGAAACTGATAGAGTAGAAGTTGCTATTACATTTGATTGGTTTCACTGTAAAAGAGTGGAACCTAGCCACCAGTCTAGTAGCTCGACTAAACTCATGCAGAGGGGGCACCAGGGAGCTAAGCTTATCGGAGCAGAAGCTGTGAAAGTATTTGTAGACAAGACAGAGAGAAGCCACATAATGTTGGTGAGAAAGTGATTGGAGTTGAGCTAACAGGTCGGGACCAATTACAGTACAGATTCTTCATTGGATTTTGTTAAGAAGCCCGAGATGAATAGCAGGGGCAACCAGCCAGATGTGACAGCAGTTATTCAAATGCACAGGCGAATGGTATTATTCTTAACTTTTAGTGGACTGATAAGTCATTCTCAGAAGCACAAAGCTTTTTTCTAAGAAGTCACCAAGATGCCACTTTAAATTAATCCCTGTCAAGCAACATTCACCTACATTTTTTCCAAAGTCTACTGAGGATTGTATCACATGCACTTTCTCCTCATCTAAGACTGATGCTTAAAGAAGCCAACTAGATGATAAGAAAGAGAAATTGCTATGGATTTCTTTCTTTTGTTTATTCCTAAAATAAATTGTCAATAAAGAAGAAAAATTGAAACACTTTATATCAATGATTTAAATGCTTCCTTTGGTTAATCAAAAACACTCCATAGCATAACAGAGGTGTGCAGCATTCTTAATTTTCTATAAAATAGAATTATCACTGAATTCAGAGCTTATTTTGTAAAGTAAAAGTCTTCAAATTAAAAAAAAATTATATATTCAAGAAATAATTCATTTTATTTTGCATTTTAATATTTGGACCAAAAATGAAGGATTTTTTATTATCTCTCTCTCTCTCTATATATATATATATATATATATATAAATAAAAAACATAGAATCCTTGGTATATGTATATAAGTCCAGTAAATTCCGATAGAGACGAACTCAAAAGAACTCAATGCTAAATTTATTTAATTTAATAGAGTAATATAATTTAGAAATTTTTTTTAGATATTCTACAATTTAATGGGTAATACGTATTTCACAAGAAAAAAGCTGCTCATCAGACCCAAAAGATACAGCAGTTAATAATATACTGTTGTATCTTTTGGGTCTGCCAAGCAGCTTTTTTCCTGCTGTGAAATATGTATTACCCATGAAATTGTAGAATATTTTAAAAGAATTTTCTAAAATATATTTTAAATAACTCATTAAACCAATGTCACCTTTAAAATATTTTTTTAAAGGGGGAAATAACTCTAAAGGATTTAACTTCCACAAGATAGCAACAAGTACAGAATGAATTGACATCCAGCAAAATGTTTAAAAAATTAAGGGAGCAAATTGATAATGGTCAAAAACATAAATACTTGTATCATAAAAAAAAATTAAATTAATATTTTCTTACAAACAGCTAAAACATTTTAATTATTTTTCTTTTAAATATGAAAAGGCAACGTGCTTAGATCTCTGTCTTCATCACATTTTTATATTTTAAAGAATATTTAAACTGTCAGCTTTTTTTAGGTTTTCTTTTTTTTTTTTTTAATTGTATCACCCTGAGCAAGGCGATAACGCCACTGATGTGCAGGGGGCTACGTAATAGTGAAAAGATTGGAAAAGAGAAAGCCGGAAGCCACATCCTAAACAGGGAACAAGGGATGAGCCTCTTAACCTGTTCAATAGACGTGGGTGGAGTGTGAACCGGGCAATAGATAGATCTATCTACTCCAATAGAAGAGATTTGATCCTGTGAAAAGTTATAAGACAAAATAAAAAAATAAACTAAAGGAACAAAATAAACTGAAGTCAAGAAATTATAAATAACCTACAAAGTATTGGTATTTTAGTTACTAAGGTACGGTAATCTACACAATGTACTTTGTGGTGTAGTGGATATAGGCTCAGAACGAGAAATTGAGGAGCTGAGTTCAAGTTCCAGTTGAATTCCTTGCATTCACTTGTGCGCAAATACCCTTGTGAAAGGTACTAATCCATCTCTTCCCTTCAGTTATCCGTTAAATAACAGGACAGACTGGGTTCTATAGCCTTGGCTGGCAACCAGTCTACTGAGGAAAGTAGCGGGAACCTACTGCCCAGTCAGTCATGTCTCTTTCGAGACATGATCGCCCAAGCGTGTATTATGTGTGGCACTTAACTGACTGACTGAATCTACACAAGCAATTAAGAACATAGGGATTCTGTCAGTCTGTATTGTGTGGGAACATTTCTTTTCCTTATTGATTGTGATTAATTTTTTTTTTTTTTTGGTAGGGAGTGTGGAATTAAAATATTTTTGTTACAAATTAAAAGAAAAAATTCTTTTTCTTCAATTACAAATGTAGTAAAAACATTCAAATAAATTTTACAATATGAGTTTAAAACTAATAAAATTCCATTCTATCCTACATTAAAGCTGTATGATAATCACAACCATTAAAAGAAAATATTTATTAGGATTATATAATATTTTTACATTTAGAAAATACATTGATTAAATTTGAAGTTTTGCGACACAAAAAATAATGTCTGCAAATAAAAATAAATAAATTGAAAAATCTTTTAGAAAGTATGTTTTTAAAGTATTTTTCTTCTTTCTATAAGAATGCAAATGTTAAGCAAAATTAAATCAATCTTTAAAGAACTGATTTTACAAGATGTAACTATTTATAAGAAGTGTAGCAATTCTTAACTTGAGAAAGTTAATAGAAATATTAGAAACCTTCCTCATCATAAAGTATGTCTGCATATTATAAGATATATTAGGTGCAGCAGAAGAATATGAATGATGAATAGATTTTTATTTTTATTTTAAAGAACTTTTAAGTGTCCCAATTTGGAATTAGTTTTGTAAATGCAAAGTGAGTTTATGAAACTTTAAGATAAAAATCTTGGATCTCAAAGCATAAAGATCTATTCTCTGGTTTTTGTTCAAAGTTATGCTTTCAGAGAAAAATGACTGATAAAAATTAAAACTGATTAGTGCATTCACATGAAGCAAATTGTTTTATATACTTTTTAATTACATAAATCTATTTAGTGTTAAAAATTACTGTATTTATTCAAAAGGAAAACTCTTACAAAGTACACATAACCAAGAATTGTCCTTAAGAGATCATTAAGGAATGCAATCACTTCAAACAATTTGCAAATAACTACCAAAGGAAATTAAGACTCAATAAAATAGCACGCAAGAATTTCCCCATTTATACGGGGTGTCCCTAAAGTCTAAACATGGGAAATCTCATGAACTATTTATTTTAACCTCCACAGACTAACATGGTTTTCTCAAAAGAATGAAAGCGTTGTCTTCCTTTTCTGGGGTATGCTAAAGAAGAAGGTGTACTCAATGAAAATCCCAGATTTTTTTTTTTTTTTTTAATCATATCACCCCAAGCAAGGCAGTAACGCCACTGATGTGCAGGGGGCTACATAAGAGTGAGAAGATTAGAAAAGAGAAAAACCAGAAACCGCATCCTAAACAGGAAACAAGGGATAAGCCTCTTCACCTGTTCAATAGACGTGGGTGGAGTGTGAACCGGGCGATAGTTTAGTCTATCTACTCCAATTGAAAAAAAAAAAACAGTGAGAAGATTAGAAAAGAGAAAAACCGGAAACCGCATCCTAAACAGAAAACAAGGGACGAGCCTCTTCACCTGTTCAATAGACGTGGGTGGAGTGTGAACCGGGCGATAGTTTAGTCTATCTACTCCAATTGAAAAAAAAAAAAACAGTGAGAAGATTGCATCGTACTTGATTGAACGCATAAAGAATGAATGTGATAAAAGCGATGACAATGTGGAATTTATTGAATCGAGTTCACGTAAAAAGCGCATCAACCTTTTGCAGCACAAATGATGGGAATCATATTGAAGTGGTTATTTGTTAATAGACCAATTCAATAAAATATTATTGAAAATATGCATTTTTACCTCTGCAGGCTTTAGGGATGCCCTGTTATATTTGGATTAGAGATTTGCTCTTAAGTTCTCTTGCATACAAATGGATTATGTCAAAGGTAAAGAGTCAGAGATAAAAGATTAATATCTAGAAAGAATAAATGTAAACAGGGAAATGCTTAACGCATTCAACAAGACGCCAAGAGCAAAGGTCTTCTTGATAAGAACCGTCTTGGGAAATAAAATCTATGACCATCAAAAACAATTCACAAAGTATTAGGATAAATTCTAACTATAAAAAAAAGAATGAATTAATAAAATAATCATAAAAATAGAACATAAAATAGCAGTTGTCAAAAGTGATCCATATTGGTGTGCATTTTCCTGATATTAAAAAAAAAAAAACTCAAACTTGCCTGTTTTCTTTCAATTTCCAAACGTTCTGCTTCTTCTTTCTTTCTTTGTTCTTCAGCTTCTATGGCTTTACGAAGTCTCTCCTCCTCTGCTTTCCTAGCTTCTTCTGCGAGTCGTATGGATTCTTCCTCTAAGCGCCTCTGCTCCTCCTCCTCTAAACGAAGTCTCTCCTCCTCTTGTCGTCTGAAAGAAAAAAGAAAAATGCCATTATTATGAATAACTTTTTGCTGAATAAATTTTCTCCATTTAAATGACTAAGCGCAATATGGCTGAATAAATAGCAACACATTTTTATTAAAAAACTAACAATTACTGATTATAAATTATCATAAGATTATAAAAAAAACACTTTAAAACTCAGTATCTATTTACTTAATGGTAAATCTGATCCATTTGGATCATAAAAATGAATTACAATCTATTGTTAACTGGGGCAAGGAATGGCTTGTTAATTTTAATGCCTCCAAAACAAAGATGCTCTTTTAATCATCTGAAAGAAATATTTTTGCCTTATATCAGCTTGGTTGATGTTCAACTCCAGGAGGTCAAGAAGTCACTTTGGCCTAATGTTTTTCACTGGCATAAGGTGTAAAGATTATATTGAATCAATTGTGAGGTCTGATGCTAGAAAAGTTGGTTCACACTGTGCAGTGCTAGACAATTTTTCTGTCCAGAATCTATCTTACAAGTTTATAGGTACCATTCATCTATACTTTGAATATTGCTGTCATATCTGGTCAGATGCTTCTGCTGTATATTTAGAGATTCTTGATAAAATACAAAAAAAAACTTGCAATGTTATTAATCCTGACCTGGCATCTCAGCTTTAGTTAATTTCCTATCACCATAATGTAGCTTCCCCATGTCTTTTCTATGAATATTTTCATGGTAATTGTTCCAATGAACTTTCCTCTTTGGTACCTAGATTTTCTCTCATATGCTCTCACACTCAGTAACCCCTTGGCTTTATTGCCTTGCTTGGGGTGAAATGATTTAAAAAAAAAAAAAAATTACTGATTATAAATTACATGATTAGTAAAAAAGAAAATTGTAGACAATGTCAATATTTCCCGTGCAATAGAACCAAGAAGCATTCTAGACAAATAAACAGTACAAATTAGATCATTTTGTTAGAATTTCCTTCAGAGAAAATAAATCTTATCTTTTTTCATAATCAGTGTTTCTAATGCTATTCTGCATAAAGAAAGGTATGCTACCTCATTGCAGAGATCAACACAATAACAACAGTGATGGGATAGAATCCAAACAGTTGTTCCTATTTTGGTCAGGAAGTTTAAATGGGTTGAATTAAAAATTACATATGTATTTAATTAATATATCACAAATGGGGACTAAATAATTTAAAAAGAAAAAAAAAACAACACTAATGACTACAGTTAAAAATAATTATTTAAACTTAATATAAAATATCTTCCAACAACTTGGAGAACAATGAGAAATTTAGCACAAAACAAAATAACTTCAAACCTGAAGCAGGAATTTACAAAATAGACATAAAAATGTTCCAAAAATATATAAGTGAAATATTTAGGAATTTAAAATAAAAGATTATATGAACAGATAATGAATAGTTTAGGAAATAATACACTCAATATAATAGCTGTTGATCATAATTCTGACTTGAAGAATGAACATTCTTGGAGATCCACTAAATCAACAATTTTTTTTGTTGTTGTTACAAATAAAACAAAACAAAATATAAACTTTTGGATACATCTCCAAGAATTTTTATCTATTTTATTCTTAATGCAATACATTAAAAATGTTTTTATTTTGCAAAATGTAATTAGTCATATTTTTCTGAACATAGATGTAATCTATATTTGACAGAAAAAATTAAAATTTTGAAATTTCAATACCCAAAATATACTCCTAAATAAACGAAGGGAGATCATTAGCATGTGTCGTCATAGAAATAAGTATAAATTACAATAATTATCCTATTCTTCCAATTAGTCACAATAAGGTTTATTTTTTTAAATTTGGCTAAGCAGTTACTTCCCCACCACCTACCACTATTAACTCAAAGGTCAAGCCACATACCTCCCACTATCAAAGAGGAAATTACTCCTAAAATTCTGCTAGCTTAACACTATAAAAACCAATACCTCCCAACCCCTTCCTTTACTAGAGCTAACCTCTGGACTTGGAATTTTTCCTCATTCTCTGTTTATAAGGGGTTGAAGAAAGCATCTCTTAAAATGACATGTTGAAAATGACTAAGTTTTATCTGAATATATATATATATATATATATATATATATATATATATAAAGCTTTTCACCCAAAGGTAATAATACCTCTCAGATGCAAGGGAATACTGGGATTTAAAAAAGATTTTAGAAGAACAAACTGGAAACCAAATTTTAAATACAAAAAACAAGAGATAAGCCTCTATTGTTCAAGAGATAGGGAGAAGTGCAAAGCAGGCAAAGACAAACCTATCTATTAAAATTATTCAACTGAAATGAGATGCTTCAAAGAAACAGTCTTCATTTCTAAAATAATCAACATGCGTCACCTAATCATGAAAAATAAGAGATGTCTTTCTTGAACAGTTTACTAACGTATTTTCACATTCAACATTTGAACAAAAACAACTGAATTCATTTATCATTGGTTGATATTAGGTTTTATCGTTATAGTAATTAGCCATCGACACACATGCAAAATAAACTCTACAACAATTGCATTAATCTTGAGATGACCCACTGCAGGACCTGGAGGCCTTCATTATTTCATGCCTTTTATGTGCCGTGCCCCTTCAGAATGTTGACGACGGTAATACTTCATAATTTCCTGCCATTTGTAGCTCTGAATAAATTCTCTCTTGTTCAGCCATCCATTTACTCAAGTTCCCTCGACAAGTTACCCATTGTTTTCCTCTGTACTTCTTGCCTTCAATATGTCTTGCAAGTATCAAATTTTCCAAACTGTCTTTC
>JBBBDQ010000932.1:6650000-6697500 GCA_037127315.1 Ascarosepion bandense
TTTCTATAGCAACAACAAAATGTGTGTGTGCATATATATATATATATATATATATATATATATATATACATATATTAATAAAAACATGCATACAAACACACATTCATATAACTAATTCATGTAAGCTAATATGAAACAAACCTAAAAAACAAAATATTAACAACTTCATCTCACCTGAAAGTTTCATCCAAACCCATTCAGCAGCTTTTGAAATATCTTAACCCCAGACAGACAGACACAATGAAATACAATTCCCCCATCTTAAGTTAGAGATAATAATATAACAATTTTGACATTGGTGTGCTGTTCTTATCCTCATTCATTACTACTAGCTGTTTGGCTAAATGTTTCCTTGTAGGGAAACAGCTAATATTACCATACCATTTTATCAGACATGGGGTAATGATGGGTATATTTAGCTACTTGTACTCGTGTTATTTTGTTGAGATGCTTCTCTCTCAATAATGTTGTAATAAAAAAAATATTCCAAGAATTAGAAACAAAAAATATACACCTTTAGACAATAAATGAACATTTCATTTAAATATCTCTTCTGTATTAGCATAATCCAGTTTGAAAAATAAAAAACAAACTCATCATTGGCAAAAAGCACAAATGAAAAGGAAGACTGCCAAGCGCCAATCTTTCCAGTTAATCAATTTTTTCACTTTGGCCTGCTTTTGGCAAATAAGTCGAGCCTCATTATCCAAGTCATAATTGTTATGTATCAAATTTGTTTCCCTGTCCTGCAGAATTTATTTTAGAGGCTGTAACAACCAGTTCTTTGTTCAATGTTGGCTCAGAAAACAAAAACTCTTTTTGCACCTGATACCAGAATAACTATTATCTGTAAATCTCAGTTGTTAACATTAAAAAAAAGAAAAGAAAAACACATCACTGACATTTCATTGTGGTTATTCAATTTTAAACTCCATCATATGAAACTGACAAGTCTAAATCAAAAAAAGTTAGATTCAAAATTCTTGATATCAAAACTTACCGAAGCTCTTCCTGTCTCTGCCTCTCCAACTCTGCCTCTCTCTCTGCTTTTTCTCTTGCTTGGCGTCTTTTCTCTGCTAACTTCAACTTGTACTCCTCCTCGGTGATGTCCTGGGTAGACCGAGACATCTGATCCTGGGTAGACCGAGTCATCAGATCATCTGGCAGAGTTGGGGTGCCTTCTCGGTTAGGAGACTCACGAGCTCCCTTCTCTTTGCTTGGTGTTTTGGTCTGAGATGGAAAAAAAAATATATTTATAAATGAAGAGCAATAATTTGAAAATTTAGCAAAAGCATATACTGTATATTTACAGAAAAATAAAATTGCAATTCATGTAATTTAACTTTTATGAATAAAAGTGACTGCTGAAAAGTTCTCAGCCTAACCCACTACATGAAACATAAAATTTGTTTTGGATCCATTCTTGTTTTTAGTCAAACCAAGAATGTTTTAACAACCCTCCCCCGTGTGTGTATTTGCCCCCTGTCATGCTCATAGAGAGACAATAGCAAGACAGTATCACCACAGTTGATTCTCTTTACTATCAGTTATGAAAACTCTTGCCACATGATTGCTCTTTAACAGTGACTTATTTTATTTCTTTTGCAATAATTATGTTGTTGAGTAGTGAATATATATCTCCTCTCTTACAATAAAGACAGCTGTGTATATAATATATTTCCCTCCTGTCACACTCAGGGTTTTGGGTTATTTTTTTTTTTCTTATGACTTAATGTAAGATACTCAATAGTAGGTACACCTAATATATAATGCCATTATTTTAGATAGCATATCGATATAAATATTTTTTATGACACAGACCCACTCTTATATCTATATTTACAAGTCTAATTGCATGTAACAGACAAGGAAAATTTTTAGAATTTTTTTTTTTTTAATTAAAACTTTCTAATGTGCTTACAGTTTTCCTTTTATGAAAATTAAGACTAAGAGAGTGTAGGGACTGACTGTAGTGATTAGTGTCCCAAGTACTTTCAACCAATTCATTAGTCATTTTCATTCTACCATATTCAATAAAACATGAATAAAAGAAAAACTGCTGCCCAAATATACAATATTCAAATGGATAATAGCATTAAATCATTTGCCATTACAAAATCAGTCAGTCAGTTAAGTGCCATACATGATGCACGCTTGGGCAATCATGTCTCAAAAGAGACATGACTGACTGGGCAGAAGATTATCCCGCAGTAGGTTGCCATTGCTTTCTGCAGTAGACTGGGTGCCGACCAAGGCTATAGAACCCAATCTATCCTATTATTTAACCCATAGGTGGAGGAAAGAGACAGATTAATACCTTTCCCAAGGGTATTTGCGCATAAATGAATGAAAGGAATTCAACGGGAATTCGAACTCAGCTCCTCGATTTCTCATTCCGAATCGATATCCATTGCACCACAACACACATTCTTCATCACATATACAATTAAAAGAACAAGCTCCTAAATATATAAAAGAGAATGCAGAAAGTTCTTAGCTTGGTTCACGATATCAAACTGGCCGAAAATCTAAATTTCTTTTAGGGATTCTTTCTGAAATTTGGTCAAACTAAGAACTTTTTTAACAGTGTGTGTGTGTGAACCCTCCCTCACAGATGAGATATTGCAAGCCTCTTTCTGTCCTATCATTACTTCCATGAAAAGTGATCAGATGAACTACATTCCTTAGTTCCACCAGTTCTAACCTTCACGGCTACGACCTGCCCTACTATGTACATCTCCGCAAACCATCTTCATTCTCTCTGTATTCTATTTGTGAGGAAAAGTTCCACTCGAGCAGCTTCTTCCTGTGAATCACTGCCATTGGTTGCTTCCCTGATCATTATAAGTTAGCCCTAAATTTGAACAGGTCAGGATTATCTTCCCCCCCATATATCTGCATAAACTGTGCCTCTTATACTGTAACCTTCTACCAGGACTTGTATAGGATGAACCTCACTGTCAAAAAAACATGTCTAACTGAATGTGACAGACAAGGAAAATTTAATAAGTTTTTTATTTGGTTTTTCTAACATTCTTAAGTTTTCCTTTTATTGGGAATAAGAAAGTGTAGAAATTGTTCATAGCGAATAAAAAGAATTTATAAAAATAAAATGAAGAAAAATTTTTTAAAGTCTTCCTTAAAGTAAATGAATGTTGTTTTATGCAAGGATAAATAAGATGTCTGATTTTAGAAGTTTATATTCTACTTTGCAGAGACCGTATAAATCAATCTCAGAAAAGCTCAGAAGGAGGAGAGAGTTTTCTTTATAAATTTCAATACAGAAAATGAAAGTTTATTTGGCAACTGTGACAAAATAAAAAACATTTTCTTGATTATTTGATTCTGTGAAGAGAGGAAAATCCCAAGATTAATTTCCTCTTTCTAAACTTAAACAAGCATCATTACAACCAATGGACATGGAATTTCATTTTTTTTTCCTTTATTTATTGATCTGTTTTTTTTTTATTAGTAATCATCATGTAAACATGACTAATAACTTCTTCATTTCAGGGTTGTTTCCAGACCGACACTTGTGTGTTTATATACGCGCACCAACACACTTTTCATTCAAAATAGTAATGTAGTAAATCTAATATGAAACAAACAAAAAAAAAAAAAAAAAAAAAACTTGTCTTACACCAAAATATATTATGTTGTACAGTGTTGGATATTATAAGTAAAAATATACATTACTTATACTTCCAGTCTATGGCTAAAAGGTTATCATGACATTTACAACACAAGCTGAACTTACTATCTAAACAGTATTAGAAGTTCGTCTCTTTCTCTTTCTTGCTCTTCCATTACTATTCTTCCCTTAGCCATGTACTTTATGGAGAAGCTAATTCATTATAAGTAAACATATATTTGATGATTTAATAGACCAGCTAAAAATTAAATCAGAATAATGAAATGGCAACAGACAAATATATTTGAATCCTTAATTTAGACATTTTTCCTCTCATTTAAAAAAAAGTTTTAAATTCATGTATTTATGAAAATAATTTTCCAAAGATAATATTTTAATATCTATTCCTTTAAAATTTCTTAAAGTTTATAGTAATAAGAAATAATATCAGATTGAAAATAAAATCAATTCCTCAGGAGAATATATATATATATATATATATATATATATATATATATATATACTAGAAGTATAGCCCAGCGTTGCTCGGGTGTAATGAAAGCTTTAAAACTAATCCATGGTCCTGGAGCTCAGACTCTTTGGACAGTGGCACGGAAGACTAAAAAGCAACAGTTGTTTCCAGTTAAAGCAAAACCGTAGACTGAAAGAAAAATGAATGAATGTAAGTCAAATTTTCATTTCCTGGCATCGATATCAAATAGGTTTTTTTCATCGTAAACTGAATTTTGAAGACTAAATAAGTCCTATGAGTAAATGGTATCATGGCTGAGACTAAGAACTACAATTATACCTACTTAGAGCCAAACCCAAAGCAAAAACTAAAATAAAAGGGCTGAAAAAAAATAAAAAAATAAAAAAATAAGATAAAAAATACAGACATACAGGCAGATATACAGACACACAAACATCTTGCCTTATATATATATATAATCGATTTTCTGCACTATTTTAAGAACTGCAACCTTAAAACTTCTGAATATCATTTCTTATGTTTTTGTCTATGAGTGTATCAAATTTGATTAAAATCAGACCACTCCTTCTATAACCCGATTTTTTCGATTATCAATTTTCGATATTTATCGGGATACCCCGACACAAAACCTAGCTAAGAACACTCACAGACGCTTATAGTACAACTGTGTAAATTTTCAAGAAAATCGGTTCAGCCATTTCGGAGTCTATAGGTAACGGGCACACACACACACACACACACACAGACACACAGACAAAGTTCCATTTATAAATAAGTTTAGATTTAGATAGATTTAGATTTTTTTTTGTTACATCTTTGTAAGCTGTTGGGGGAGGTAATGACTTTTCCAATTGTCAACAACTTATTTAAAACTTTGTAAATGCCTTGAATGGTGAATAAAGATTTTATCATTGCTTGAGGATTCATGAAAAAAGAAAAGCAGGAATTATTGGCTCAGGTTTTGATAGTTATGACTGATGATTTCTTTCTTGGAGACTATATATCAAAGGACTTAACACAAATTAATAGCTTTGAAAAGAGACAGTAAATATTAGAGAAATGGTTTTGACATTGATACCAAATGGAAGAATAATATCAAAAGGCATTGGATGAACAACCGTAGTATATAGACATTAAACAACAGCATCAAAAGAACTATTTACATTATTTACATTCTTCAGTCAGACTGTTGCTCCCATCTTTCACAATGTTTCAACTGTTGTAGACTATCCTTCTTCAGGTGATTGGAATTTTCAAATGAACCCTTTATTTTGATCACTGAGGTAAATTGTTCTCGTTCCATGAGTCATGACACTTCCAGGGGTTTCAGTTATTTGAATCTTAACTTGACTCTCTAAGTTTTTTTGTTTACCACTGCTATAACCAGGTATTGAACTCACAACTCTTTGTTGTCACTGGATGTACTGGGTTATGTGTCCTTGAGGCTGTAACATTGTGAATATGGCAACAAAGATGAGGACAAAAGTCCAAACAATGTAAATAATTACAATACCTCATCTCATAAATATTGACAAATATCAAAAGACTACCAATAAAATTCTTTAATCACTCCTAAAAGCTTTGAAGAGATTTGGAAGACGTGCAACCCTTTTATAAGTTAGAACAGGTCACAAAAGATTAGAAAAAAACAACAAAAAGGTATTTATAAAGATGTTGAAGGTGAGAAATCACACTGATTTGCAGTGTACCTTCAAGTTGAAATGGTTTTGATGAGAAATTAATAAATGCCCAGTATTTACTCAAGTTCCTCACAAAGGTGGGAAGTGGTAAAAAGCCGATTTTTACATGGGGCATTCTGAGTGTATACACTTGAGCAAAAATTCCCTGTAGACAATGCTTAAGCGGGATTCGGCTTGTCTGCTTCCACCCCACCAGATATTACTGCCCTTCATCTGGGTTCTTCTCTGCCCGAAGGTAAAGAGTTCAACAAAGTTGCACCAGTAAGCAGATCTTGAATGGAATTTGATAAAACGAATGAAATACCAACAAGAAAATGATCTTCAATGTCCTACTTATTTTTCATATATTCCATATGTACATACTTTATTTGAACATTTCACATCAATTTTATATATATATATATATGCAAAGTATATATGAAGAGAGATAAATGCCTGTCCGTGTACAACCAAGCATATAATTATCAATATAACTGATCACAGAAAAAAAAAGTAACATTGCGGTTATTCAGACTTCCTTTTTTGTTTGCTTCGCTTAGTACACACAGTGATCAAGTTTCAACTAGGAAGCTTTTTAACTGCTAATGGACAAACTACAGCTGGATCCTTTGAAAGAGAAAATTACCTGTCTCATGTTAGGTTAGGAGTTAAATGATACACAACTTAGAGAGAAAGATGCTTCACTTAAAAAAATAAAGAAAAAATAATAAAATACACTAGAGAGAAAACCTTTGTATGTATATATATATATATATATATATATATAATTAAACACTTAAAAAAGAAAAAAAAAAGCACCTTTCAAGTAGAATAAAAAGCCATCAAAGTGCAAATTAATTTTTTTTTTTAATCATTTTACCCCAAGTAAGGTAACAAAGCCACTAGAATGCAAGGGATTATGAGTGTTAGAGAATATGAGAAAAACTACAGTTAAGGACAATAAAAGAACAAGTAATAAGACAGAAGATAAGATAACAGAAATTGCGTTTGAATTTTTGAAAATCAAAGGTGGCTGAAAACCATGGAGCTGAAAGTGAGAAGTGTTAGAAAAGAAATTGTTAGTATAGACCTTATGCTTACATCTAGCCAATTCAGCTATAAATTGATGAGACCTTATTGCCAATCTAGTACTACACTTAAATTCATAAAATCTAGGCACCATAATAAAATGCTCATCTAAACAATTACCATGAAAGTTTTTATAGAAAAGGCACAGGGAAGCAACTTTATAGCATTAAGCAGAGCTTGAAGCTGAGATGCCAGGATCAATAATATTGCTGATTCTTTAGGATTTTATCAAGAATCCCTAAATACACAGCAGGAGCACCAAACCATACATGGCAGTAATATTCAAAGCATAAACAATATAAGATGGATTCTGAAAAGAAAGATTGTCTACCACAACACCATGAACCAACTTTCTTGGCAGCTGGTCTAGAAATGTCTTTCCAGTTCATGTCAGCCAAGAATGTCAGTCTGAGAAGGTGCAATGAGTCGCTTTCCAAGAGGTTAGCATCTTCCATGCTGATAGATGGCAGAAAGGTGCCTCTCAGATGATTTAAAGAGAGCAGTTACATTTTTAAGATGTTAATATTAACAACCTACTTTGTGTCCCATTTAACAGATTGTAGGTATTTTTTCTTTTAGATCAGTTGCCAATTAGACCTGATTGAACTGATCAGACTTACTATTAAGAAAGGATTTGGCTGTTTTTTGTTTAGTGGTATATCAACCTCTAGGAGATATTTAATACTGAAATCTAACTATTTTGTATACAATTTTGTTTTTAAGATAATAGTTTTAGTGATACAATTCTTACTAATTAAACCAAAGATGGAGGAAGAAAAGATGGGTTCATGCCATTTGCATGTAAGTGAATATAACAAACCCAACTGGAATTGGAACTTAGATTTCTCCCATTAACAATTCAGAGACATTATCCATTACAACACCCATACATCCACGCTTACACTACCTGGTATTCATCAAGTGGTCACCCATTTAAGTATTGACTAGGCTCAACATTGCTTAACTTCAGTAATTGTGCAAGTATTGGTGTTTCGATGTGAAGAGGCCAAAAGCCTATTAAGAAAGGAGTAAATCAGCAAAGATACCAAAAGCTGAAAATTGATGACATCAAAAATAGATCATCACTTTATTAACACCCTCCTCCACAACATACACCCAACTCCACAACTATTTTGAAGTTAGTTATATAAGTTTAAATAAGTAGAGATAACTAAGATGTCCTAAAGCGGCTTGACTCGTGGAATGAGAACAATCTATCCCAGTGATTGAAATGAAGGGTTCAGTACAAAATTCCAGTCACCTGAAGAAGTTTGGAGTATACAAGTCAAAATGTTGTGAATATAGCAATAAAGATGCAGACAACAGTCCAAACAATGTAAATAATTACAATATATCATCTCAGAAATACAGACAAACTTTAAATAACTTTAATGAACACATGTATGTAAAATATTAACACCTTGCAGAAGAAATCTGAGTTTTTCATTAGGACAAATGAATTTTTTTTTTCCAAATCCTGAAATTTTCCCTTTTTTTTTTGTATGAGACAAGAACAGTGTGGCTTCGTCAAAGATACCAGAACAAGGAATGCGATATTTATGCTAAGAATGCTATCTGAAAGCGCAATACAAACACAGAAAGACCTTCATCTATGCTTTACAGACTACACAAAGACATTTGACAATGTACACCACAAAGACTTGTTCAACCTAGACATTTTCAAGAAAGACATTAGGATATCCAAGAACCTATAATGAAATTGTTTGCATACAGATAAGAAATGAATTCAGCAGGTATACAAAAATAGAAATGGGCATAAGACAAGGATGTGTTTTCTAACTGGATCTGTTCAACTTATACACCAAAACAATTCTGCCAGGATTCATTAATGGCAGCCACAATCTCAACAATATGCAGATGAGACAATGCTAAGAGCAGACACAAAAAAGAAAATGCAAGATCTCCTACAGAAGGTAGCAAGAGAAAGTGAGAAGAAAGGACTTAGCATAAACTTCAAGAAAATTGAATATACCATCAGCAGCAAAAAGAAGAACCCAAAATGCCAACTTCTGGTCAGAGAAACTAAAATAAAACAAGTAAAGAAATTGAAATATCTGGGAAACATTCTCACAGAGAATGGGAAGTGTGACATTGAGATCTGAAGACACATTTTCATTGCCAAGGATGCATTTCAAAAGTTAACCAGAGTTCTAAGAGAGAGGAAAAATCTCATGGGAAACAAAGAAAAGAGTGCTGGACTGCTGTGTGATATCTGCCATTCTGTATGGCAACAAATGTTGGACAATGTCTTCAAGAATGAAGGAGAGACTGAAGGCAGTATAAATATGATTCTACAGAGGGATACTGAGGATACCATGGTTCGAGCACATGAGCAACAATGAAGTGTTGGAGAGGATGCAAATGAGAAGGAAACTCATACTTAACATCAGGAAGAGACTGTTGAGGTTCCGGGGACACAAAATGAGGAAAGAGGGCCTGAAGAATCTAATACTCACAGGACAGATAAAAGAAAACAGAGACAAGGGAAAGCAGCATGAATCATATTTGATCGGCTTGAGCAAATGAATGGTGAAGCAGGGTTTGGGAGAGATAGCAAGAGGAAAGATATTAAGAGCGACAATTGATGGGGGCCAAGTAGAAGTCAATGATCACCTATGTCCTGAAGAGAGATGGAACATAAAAAAGAAGGAAACACATTTCACGGAGATAAAAATAATTTATAAGAATATAATTCAGAAATATGGTGCAAGGATTTTCATTGATGACTTTATATGGATTTATTAACAGAGAGAGAGAAAAATGTCAATAGAATGTTAAATCCTACATCCACGAAAAAGAAAAGTTCAATAATCTCCAACATTAAAGATCCTGTTTAGGAATATAAAAGTTAAAAATTAAAACTAACTCATGTAAAAAAAAAAAAAAAAAAAATTTTCTGTCACATTTTCTAAAATAAAAAAAAATGTTATTACTATATATAAATATACCAATTTTCAAAAAGGAATCGTTATGCCTGCCTTGAAAATCTGCATTTGAAATTCTGGCCTTTACATGGGCTTTGATAACCGTTGACATTACCCGAATCACCACAATAAAACCAACAATTAGGATAATATAAATATTATTATTTTTTTTTTTTTTTTACTTGAGTCTTAAGATTTAAGTTCTAAACTTACACTGACAATTTCATATTTTAGAAGCTACTAATACTATAGTGCCTACTATTTGTTACATACAAATACCCTTGGGAAAAGTATTAATCTGTCTCTTCTCCCTCCAGCTATGGGTTAAATAGCAGGACAGCTTGGGTTCTATAGCCTTGGTTGGCAACTAGTCTACTGCAGAAAGTAATGGCAACCTACTGCTGGAGTTACAATCCACATATTTTTTTCTATTGTCAAGAAACAGAAATACTTTTTCTTTTTATTTATTTTCTGACTGATATTGCTATCAATTTCTGAGAAAATAATCTTACAAGCGTGGTCAATCACAGATATTTTGTTAAGTTTATTTGTATTCTGCTCCAACCAACCCTACCCTTCATATTTAATTGGTAATTTTGTACCACTGACTACCCAAGAAGATGCTTTCTCAATCACTACAATCTTTACCTGTTCAAGTCTAGAGCTAACTGCTATCTTCCCCTTCTATCTGCATAAACCATGCCTCACACTTTCTAACCCTCTACCTTGAGTGGCTCTTGAACCTTGTACAATGTGAAAATCATCAAAGAAAAATTTTGGATTTTGTCAAGATTAGCAAACCAAACATTTCCATATCAAGAACAACAAAGGCAATTATCCACCCATAAATAATAGCAAACCCTTGACAAAATATGTTTTATTTATCAAAAGCAATGTTGTAAATATAAATAAGCTCTTTTATTGATAAAGGAACAATTAAAATAACGTATTATTCAATTTCCATGAACAAAGTTTAAATTACTTAGAAAAAAGGCCCCAAACTTAATAAAAGCACAAAGATTTTCCATCATCATGTTTCTGTTATTATTAAGAGGAAAGATCCAAAGTATTTTAAAATTATTTTTTAAAAAAATTGGAATTTTTTCTAACACATTCAAAATTTTGGTAAAAAAAAAAAAAAAAAAAAAAAAATTTTTTTTTGGTCAGCAAGTGACCAAATTTTTACCAGAATTTACTATAGATAACTTATTATATAGGTGATTTTTTTTTTTGTTCATCGAGTCACTCACTGGTAAGCTATCCTCCCCAAATAATGGCTTCACAACATTCATGAACATAGACCTATTCATCTTGAGGGTCCCTGGATATCTGAATTAATAAATTAAAAACATTATATAAAAACAACTATTGAACTTTGAGTTACTTGTACCAAAATGTTAATGTCTAGAACAGCAAACCCAATTATTCTCATGTACTAAAGAATAATGAATTCAATCATCTTATAGGTACCTTCAATAATTTTCAATACCTAGAGGTTTAAGATGAATTTTAAAAATGAAAAAGCATTCTTTAAGCTTCCTTTTTAGCTTTAATTGAAAGCTAAATGATTAAATTTACTATTTCCAGTAAGTAAAATACTCTGGTGTATTTCAAATAAAAATTATATTAATTGGAATCAATTGAGGGGAGGGGTGCTTTCAAGAGAATAATTAAAATTGAACATATTTTGATACATTTGTAAACAAAAGTTAATTCTCAGTTTTAAACATTTCCCAAAAATATACTTTACTGAAATTTTATTTGAGAAATAGTAACTGATTTAATGTATAATTAATCTGATTTGAAAAAATACATTATTCACTTTATAATAATAAAGAAATTAATTTTTAAAACAAACATTAGCAGTGATTACATACTGCTGTTATCACTCTTCAATCACATAGGTGCTGAAAGGTGTTGACTGATTTATTATTAAGGGACTTTATCTGTTAAAACATAATTTAAGAAAATGATGGATGAGCCTCTTAATCTTAAAAATATTGAAAATATTCTGTAATCTAATTTTAGGAATGTTGACTTTAAATTTACTATAGTCATTGCTCTTATTTTCTGATAATGTCATACATGGCCGACCATACTTTCAAAAATAGGTATGTTATATTATATTATACATACAAAAAAAAAAATTAGAAAAATTAAAATAATCTTGGTGCAAAATGATTTAAGCTTTTCAATTTTTGATTATTAAATATAGTTTTCTCTTAAAATAACATCACCTAACCAGCATGAAACTAACACAGAATTTTAAAAGATTTATAAATTCTTATAATTAAATAAAAAATAAAATAAATTCTTGTAAAAATTCAGTATTTATTGAAAAAAAAAATATTTCATTAAGAAAATAAATAAATAAAAGCAATTCTAATGTCATAATTTCATTACATTTTTATTTTAATTTTACATTCAGAGAGATTTCACATTTCAGGAAATAAGTAGTAGTTAGAAAGAATAAAAATAAATTGATGATTTATTATCCAAGGAGTTCTAGTTTTCTAAAAAAATTTTCGGATGAAAATTTAATTTCGCAAAATTCTATCAAATTAAATAAGTGGGGACGGGGGAGGGTTGCATATGTAAAAAAGGAAAAAAGATTTACTAAGATTTTCTAAAAATCGAAATTTCAAAAATAATTTAATTCATTTGTTAAGTCCAGAAAATTTCATTTAAAATCTGACAATTTCGTGCAAGAATTTCCAAATCAATGTTTTCAGTTCACTAAAAAAAAAAAAATACAAAATAAAAAAATTTTAATAAATAATACTTTGGTCGTTCATCTTAATAACAAACATTAATGATTTTTACGATAAAAAAGAAAAAAAAATGTTGTTTGGGGGCCTTTTTCAGCGAAAAAGTGAAGATTTACCGAGACGGTTCGCTAATCTTGACAAGATTTTTTTTAAGTTAATGAGACTTTCAGGAGTTAGATTATTTTGCTTTGTATTAAAAAAAACAAAAAAAACAACCCTTGTTTAAAGAAGTTGCAACATATTTTATATAATAGTAAATTAATTTTTTTCAGTTGTAGTTGATTCAAATTGAGTATTGAGTTGGTAGGTCGGATTATGTGTCTAACTGGTTTTTTTTATCACCATTTTTATTTACTTTTCTAATTCTATGAATCGCGTAAAGCGTTAAAATTTAACAGCATAAATATTGATAAAACCAGGAATAATAGTACTAAGTAAGTACTACCTAAGAACTACAAAAGACTTTATCTAGCTAGGAACTACTTCGAAAGCAGAGATTTTAAAACAGTCTAAAAAAACAGGAATTTTACAACATAGACTGAAAAAGAGAAATATCTGATATGAACCAGATGCATTTATTTTTCTTAAGTTTTAAATTAAAATCCATATTATATTTTGAACAAAAAATAAAAAACTCATTTCTGTTTCTTTTTACTTTCAATTGTAACTAAGTTGAAAGACTAAGAGCAGGTACCCTCCACTCATTCTCTGAAAAAACAGCAGCATGGAAGTTTAAAAAAAAGAAAAAAAAGAGGCCCCAAACTTAGTTTTATCGTCAAAATGAAGAGGAAAGATCAACTCAACCTATTTTCTAATAACTTTTTAAATCCTTTCTAACATTTTCGAGATTTTGTTTAAAAAATCATTTTTTTTTTTTCATTAGCGAGTGCAGATTTTTAACAAGAGTTTCTAGTTTAAAAAAAAATATTGTTACACATTGACAAGGATTATTTATTAATAGTTATTTCTGTAATCAGAATGATATATATATATATATATTGAAATGAAATCATTAATTGAAAATGACAACATGAACTGAGATGAAAAGTACATTTCCTTAAAGAAAAAGAAAAAGGAAGAAGAAATGAAATCTCAATATAACGTTTGTTATCCAAATAAAAAGCGACAAATCACCTGAAATCTAGCGTAAGAATAGGGGAAGGTAATTATCACTCATTCTAAGTACACAAAGCTAGAACCCCACCCACAAGAAAGTGAAGACAACAACAAAATTGTTTTAATGAATCTATTTTTTAGTGTAAATAAAATCATAAAATCTACATGAAAATAGCCATTCACTTTTTAAATAAAAAAAATAATAAAGTAGTACTTGTTCATTTGTAATTGTTACAGACGACGAGACAAGAACAGAACACTGAATGTTGGTTAATAAATATAACCTTTGCCTCGTCATTTGTTGTGTAACTTCATTAAACATTCTTTAAAAATAACATGTGGATTTTATTTCGAGCTATCACTCAATTTAAACAAAAACTCAAACCTGTTTCGTTGTACTGAACCCAACAGAAGTTTTCTTTTTAGCTCCACTGGCCTTCTTTGTGGGCCTGTTCCCAGCGGGCTGGCCCGCCGATCGAGACCCAGCAGAAGGGTAATGTTTCCTCAGCATGGTAATTTTTTCCGAATAACAACAGACCAACTAACTCCGGCAGACGGGCCGTGAGAAATGGCAGAGATTTGTCTACACGCTTTAAGTTACTAACACCATAGATAGCAAGTGAAGAGATGTCGTAGACACAGTCGCAGGCATTTAAACTCCCTTCTTACACACACACACACACACGTTGTTATAGAATGGAGGCAACGAAGGTGAAGAAAATAAGTAGGGGGAAGGGACTACGAGAAGGGAAGAGATGACGATATGTGGCAGTGAGACTCCTTGCACCAATTCAAGACTAAAACTAGCTATCCCTCCTACACGCAGTCGTTCTCTAAACATAACCAAAAAAATTTCAAACAACGGAACGTGTTGGATACACACGCAAACAAGTAACCTTTGGAAAGGATCACCACCACCACCAGAGAGAGAGAGAGAGGTAAAGCCCCTAGCCTAGGGTTGTGTAAATTGAAATAAATTAAATAATACAAAATCTGTCAATTTTTTTTATGCTGCTTAGTAGTGTACTAGGAATCTAGTATTGAGGATTTCACAAGGGTTAGTAATTGTGAAGACCAAGGGTGGTAGATAAATAAAAAGAGTACGTCCCATTGCATCCCTCCTACATGCTGAATAAATTAATTTACACACACACACACACACACACATACACACACACAAAAACAATTAACTTTTATTAAATGCACACTCGTTTTTCACTTAATGAAAAATAAATAACGACAGACCATCATTTGATGCCACCTCTCCAATTAGTTTTATTTATTTATTCTTACCAATAATGTTCACCCTGTACAAGACCCAAGAGCCACTCGAGGTAGGGATTACAGAGTAAGAGGGACAATTTATAATTATTTTACAGAGTAAGAGGGATAATCTGTTTTTAACTTATAGGAGGAAAATTCTTGCAAAAATCACATGTCAGATTTTAAAGAAATTTTCAAGACTTATTCACAATGAATTAAAATTATTTTTGAAATTTCGATTTTTAGAAAATCTTAGTAAATCTTTTTTTTCTTTTTACAAATGCAACCCTCCCTTGTCCCCACCTACTTAATTTGGTGGAATTTTCCGAAATTAAATTTTCATCCAAACATTTTTTAGTTAAAACTAGATCTCCTTGAAGAATGTAAATCATCAATTTGTTTTTTTGTTTTTTATTTTCATAATGGACATGTAGGGAAGATAATGGTTCAGGTTAACCATAGACTTGAACAGGTTAATAATATTGTAGTGATTGGGGGAGGGGAGAATCTTTTTGGGTCGGTTTGAAAAAGCAGGATTTTTGTGGTGCCCAAGCGAAACTGAAATTAGCAAGCTAATCTTAAAATGACTTCTGTTGATACTGTAGTTCCTCCTTGAGTAGCTCTGCAGTAATGGCCTTGTACCAAATTAAACTAGACTTCAATAGTAAATACTAAGAAAACAAACTGTTCCATTATTTTTTTTTTTTTTTTGAGAAGGCAAATTTTGTCCAATTGCTATAAAATTTGATCAGTGAATTTTTCAAGAGCAGTAAAAAAAAAAAAATTATCAAAGTTCTGTTATGAATTAAATTAAATTTTTTAATAAAATTTCAGATATACTTCTGCCTTAAATTTAACAAGAAATTATTACTATGAATGTATAACATTTTAACATTGTTTGAATTAAAAAAAGATTAAAAAAAAAAAATCTCCATCTGCTAATTTCAGACATTTATCTATCAAGAACTGATTAAATAAGGAATAAATAGGAAGACATTTATAAATTTATCTTCCACTATTTTGTTTAATCAGAAATTTTGGGGAACGCAAATAATGGGGAATGGACTCAATTTTTAAATTCTATGTTACCTTGTTTTTTTTGTTTTGTTTCCCTCAATGGTTGAGTAGAAAAATTATCTCACTGTAAAAATTTCTGATGAAGCTCAATAAATAGTGAAACAAGTTTAATTTATAAATTTTTTCCTTATTTAATAATTTGATTTAATCTGTACTATTAAAAATTATTAATCATAAAAAACTAATTTTCTTTATATCCTGCAGATATACCAAAAAATACACAATACCTGTAAATTCATGTAGATTTACTCTATTTGATACAAGAAAAATAAAATCTCCAAGTCCAGATTGATTAATAATGATTGCATTTACACCAGGAAATTATTAAGAAATAAAACTAAAAGGGCTAACACAGAAACAGCTTGAGTTTCTTAGCAAGGACTTGAGGTTTAAGATTAATTACCAACTGATTCATAAGTAAAAAGTACAAATACAATTAAAGTACATGTTGCAATGCAGTGATGAGTCCACTTCTCTCACAAGCCATTGTTGGGGGGGGTTCTTGATTTAGTGCTTCATGAATGTATCTTATGACAAATAGCTACATTCTGCTGCAATTTTATGCTTAAATATGTTAATAACAATTATTATTATGGGGATGTTATAATAACAGTGAAATAACTAAAGATAAGAAAAATAAAAGTGCCAGTATAGTACGTGGCCTACTTTTTGGACGTGGCCTATAAAATTCTGTCACTGGTATAGTATCTAGCTTACCTTAAAAAGCATATCATAAGAAAGTATAATAACTGTTGGGTTAGGGGTAAGGAAAATGATTAGTTTCAGTAAATAGCCAAATACTTATATTTATAAATATACTCTTATTGAGATAGGACACATTCAAACCAGGTAGGCCACATACTATACCAGAATCAAAGAGGTGGGCCACATACTATACCAGAATCAAAGAGGTGGGCCACATACTATACCAGAATCAAAGAGGTGGGCCACATACTATACCAGAATCAAAGAGGTGGGCCACATACTATACCAGAATCAAAGAGGTGGGCCACATACTATACCAGAATCAAAGAGGTGGGCCACATACTATACCAGAATCAAAGAGGTGGGCCACATACTATACCAGAATCAAAGAGGTGGGCCACATACTATACCAGAATCAAAGAGGTGGGCCACATACTATACCAGAATCAAAGAGGTGGGCCACATACTATACCAGAATCAAAGAGGTGGGCCACATACTAATTCAAAAAAAAGAAAAAAAAAATCTAAAACCATTATTTAGTTAAATGAATAATTATGGCTCATAAAATTATCTTGGCTTGGCTGTGATAATAAAAATGTTTCAGATACTTGTCAGTAAAATTTTCATTTTTTTTTTTTGTTCTCATTTGAATCCATTATGGTGGTTAACTCTACTGAATAAAAGACTCAGTTCAAAATTTTAATAATGTTATGAAATACATCAGGCATCTGAAGAAGGCTGGAAGGTACAATGACCAAAACATTGTGACTATAACAGTTAAGATAAAGAAAACTGTTTGAATAAATCAGAGTATAATATAATCTTAATAATTCAAACATTTAGACAAAAACCAAATTGAACTGTTAATAATATCAAGTTTCTACAATGAGGTGTTATTTCCATGGAGGCTCAACTTTGTTGTCATTATCCAGTTTCAGTCATTGTTATCTCTGACATTCATCAGATTAAATTTTTTTTTTTTTCCTTGAGTTTAAGTTTTAAACTTGCACTGATAATTTTATACTTTAGTGGCGACATATAAACTAATAATACTATAGTGACTACTATTTGTTGCATTCACATAAATGCAAATGCCCTTGGGGAAGGTATTAATCTGTCTCTTCTCCCTCCAGCTATGGGCTAAATAGCAGGACAGATTGGGTTCTATAGCCTTGATTGGCAACCAGTCTACCGCAGGAAGTAATGGCAACCTATTGCGAGAAAATCTTCTGCCCAGTCAGTCATATCTTTCAAGACATGATCATCCAAGTGTGTATCACGTATGGCACTTAACTGACTGACATTGTTCAGACTGTTAATTTTATCTTTGTTGTCATATTCACGATGTTTATGTAAATAGTTGCAATACCTCATCTCAGAAATATAGACACGATATTTATTATATACTATTTCATAAATAACTATAAAAATAAGTATTTTTTTTTATTCAATCGAATAAATAAATAGTGTTTAATATCTCTTGTTAGTTCTTAAGAACAAAAGAAACATAAAAATTGATTTTCATGTGTTTGGGTTTTATTCAAATTCTAATCATCGCTTTTTAAAACAAACATTGCCAAGGGAATCAAAAAGCGTAAACAGTAATAGTTGTGTCAAGGGAATATCAGTCCTTTGGTCTCGCCATTTTTCTGTTGGTAGAAATGTTAAACATTGCTCTGTCTTTCAGTATTTGTCTATACTTCTGAGATTGAGGTAGTATTTACACTATTTACATTATCTGGACTTTTTTCCTCATCTTTGTTGCCATTTGTACAACGTTTTGGCCATTTTACGCACCGGCCTTTTTCAGGTGCTAGGAATTTCGAACTGAACTCTTTATTACAATCATTGGGGTATATTAAGAACACATGACTCAGTGAATATAGATATTGCTTAGTTCAAGTGACTTGACCCAAAGAGTTTTGAGTTCAATACCAGGCTATAGCAGTGGTGAATAAGTAACTTAGAGGGTTAAATGGAGATAACTCATGACTATCAAAAAGACACTTTATGCAAAGAATGAGAATGATATACCCCAGTAATTGTAATAAAGGGTTGGGTCGAAATTCCTACCAGCTGAAGAAGGCTGGAGCGTAAAACAGCCGAAACGTCATACAAATGACAACAAAGATGAGGACAATAGCCCGAATAATGTAAATAGTGTAGATTGCTCTGTCTTACATATCATATCTTTGAGGGAAGTGGGTACGTCAATATCTGTATTGGTTCTATGGTAATACTGACAAGTTTATGACTTTATAGATAAAAATCAAGATATGGAAATCTGAACTTACAATGAAAAAAACCCAGTTATTTAATTTAGGATATTGTAATTTGATTATCAGATTTTACAAGTACACATATGAATTGACCATATTTGTAACCAGTATTTGATGAAGTTATTTTTATAACTGCTCAGAAGAAAAAACTAACTTAAGTGCTAGCCTTTGTACAAAAGGACATGTATTGCTAAGAACTTAAAGACACACAAACACTTTCTTTTTTCTTTGGTTTTGTTTTAAACCAAATATTTTTGTTTTTGCAGGATGCTGAAAAGAATTTTTCAAGTCACTTTTCCTCCCACCATATTTTTTCTTTTTTGTAACTGGTATCAAGTTTTGGTTAAATGTAATTCAAACTGACGAACACACCCCAGTGGCAGCCATTATTTTCTCTGCTTAATACCTTCCATGTTAGGCAATACTTTCTTGAACAGTGTCCATAGATGAAGAGTCAAACTAAATATTGAATTGCCTCAGTACACACATATTTCTTTCTTTCCTTCCTTCCTTAATTGGTGACTTACTGCTTCCTACTGATAGTCCCATTTTTTTTTTCTCCTAACATTCTACACTCTCACATAAACAACACAATTTTCTATTCTGTATTCGATCAACAACAGTCTTTAACTTTTCAGCTTCACCTGGGACCTACTTCAATATTGGGCCAGTGGGCCAGGTTATTTACTTATAAATCCAAAATTGAAGAAAACTAACATCACTATCCAAATAACATGCAATTCAAAAGTGGAATTTTTTCAGCTATTATTATTGGGGTTGTTTATCAACACTGTTGAGTTTTTTTGGTTTTTTTTGTACAAATATTCACCAATACAAGGCCCAAGAGCCACTCAAAGAGGATTACTCTGTGGAGTTATATTAGTATAGGAAAGGGTCAGTGTTAGGAGTATAGAGCTGAAATAGACTTTAGAAAAAAAAAACAAAAAAAAAACGGAAACCCAATCCTAAACAAGAACCAAGGGATAAACTTCCACTAGAATGAGAGAGGAAGCTGTAACTGTAATATGAATTAAGAAGAGAGGAATAGAATACTTATACAATTAGTCAATAGAATAAGAAAAATTCAAAAGATTTATCTTCCATCCAACCTTAAGTTTTGTATTATTTACATTGCTTGGACTGTTTTCATCTTTATTGCCATGTTTATGAGTTGTACGCTCCAGCCTTCTTCAAGTGCTAGGAATTTCAAACGGAACCCTTTATTTCAATCACTGGGGTATATCATTCTCATTCCATCTACAATGCCATGTAGTTATCTCCCTTTAACTTAATTCCTAGCACCTAAAGAAGGCTGAAGCATACAATGGCTGAAATGTCGTAAACATGACAATAAAGATGAAGACAACAACCCGAACAGTGAAATAATGTAATAATACCTCATCTCAGAAGTATAGACAAATTTTTGTATATACAATGCTCGTCAGGTTCATATATATTATCATTTTATATGCTATTTTTAGTGGATTTCAGATGTTCTAGTTATTAAACAGTATGAGCCTTTATTTTCATGTACCAACCTGTAATCTTATTAAAAGTGAATGCAAGTTAAATCCTGTCTTTAATAAGATTTCTTTAATATTCAGGCTATCAGGCAAAAATAAATAAACATACTCTTTAATAAATAAATACATTTACTCTAATATTAGTATCCTTTAAGACTAATATTTAAAGTGATAAAATCTGTTGTATTAATAAATAAAAATCTATTACTTATTTAGAATATATATATATATATATATATATATATATATATATATATATATATAGTACGATGTGTAAATTTTCACTATTTTTTTTTTAAATTTTGCATTGCACAGGCATGTTTTTTTTTTTTAAATTTGCCGCCTGCACAGTATAGTAAGGTTAGTTGAGCACCATCTGTGAAAAACGACTACCATGATGCAATTCACTCCACTAGAAATTTGGAAATGGCACACTGTGCTACTTTGTATTTGCACAGGAAGTTTCAATATAAATATAGAGGACTTGGAAAGAGATGATATATCCAATCAAAATCATGGTGTT
This sequence comes from Ascarosepion bandense, assembly GCA_037127315.1. Lineage (NCBI taxonomy): Eukaryota > Metazoa > Mollusca > Cephalopoda > Sepiida > Sepiidae > Ascarosepion > Ascarosepion bandense. The sequence continues at coordinate 6,671,093 of JBBBDQ010000932.1, forward strand.
TGGAGGGATCACTAGTGTTAGAGATGTTATGTCACCATTTGTCTCCGCACAGGGTCTGAAACTCAACAAGGAGGCCTACATCAACTGCCTTGAGGAGGTAATGCTACCCTGGGTCAAAAGGGTGGCTGCTGGAAGGCCCTATGTCTGGCAACAGGACTCAGTACCATGCCACCCAAGCAGGAGAACCCAGTCATGGTTGGTAAACAATTTCTGCGATAACATCATCCCTTACATTTGGCCTCCAAACTTCCCAGACTGCAACCTTCTTGATTATTATGCATGAGACGCAGTTGAGCGAGAGAACAACAAAACTCCTTGTAACACCAAAGATGAACTAAAGGCAAATATTATGGCAGCATAACCCAAATTAAACAGGGAGATTGTCTAAAAGAGATGCAAGAGATCTGAAGGCTGTGGTTGAAATGACTATTTTTATTGAATAAATTTACTTTTTCAGTGTTTCAAAATATTTCTGTCTAATTTTGATAAATATGAGACATCAATGTTATTTTCATGTCTGTATAATAGAGACAACAATTTATCCATAGCAGTTGTGTTGGGCGGGAGAAATAGTAAGAAAGAGTTCTATAGCCTTACATGGTAACCAGACTAGGTGAAGGACAACTCTGAATTCAAAACTTGAAGATGGTTGTTTGGGGACCTTGTGACCTGCTGAGAAGAACTACTCTGTATTCAGTTTTTTTCAAAATGCAAAAATCTTCACCACTATAATCATATGTTGAGGTAGCCTGGCTGTTCAGTTTTAAAAACTAAGGTAGGCCATGTATTATACTGCTAACTATATATATATATATATATATATATGATCAAGTGAGAAAAGTTTATTTGTGATGCATTTAGTCCTTCAGGACTTTGTTGGACTAAATTGAATATTTATTATAAATTATAGTTTGGAACATGTACAAATTTTTATCCACTACAAAAGTGTACATTTTGTTTCACCATTGAAATTACAATGTCTCCTCAGGTGGTGTGAAAAGGAATGGAAAGCCTCTTTTCATATATTTGGCGAATTGTATGTGGGATGTTGGTGGGGGTTAGCAACAAGGGAATAAGTCTCGTAAATTGTAAGTTAGAATTTTGAAAAGAGGGATGGGTAGGTAATATAGTTGATTAATGAAAGTGTTGGGAATTTTGTAGACAGATTTAACATTAGAAGATGGGGTATAGCTTTATGGCCTCATGGCTGGACTTTATTCTTTGGGTTAAGTAGAGGGGGAGAGTAAGAAAGTGTAAGGGTGGGGAGGAATAGGATTAGACCTATCTTTAATGTTTATTTGTACAACTATACAATATTTTTGTATTTAAACACAGTTTTTATAATTTAATTTTGTATATTTAGCCTTAATTTTAAATTTAGGAAATCACTTTTTTCTATAAAACTTTAAATTAGATCACAGTTTATGGTGTGTAAGAGGGAAAATTTGATGCAAGAGTTGTTAATACTATAAAAGTTTATCGTCTCTAAGGGGTCCTCACTTTGGCTTTTGTAGTATTTTTATTATATATATATATATATATTATTAAGCCCTTCACAAAACAACATGGGTACAATTAGCAAAATTATCCCCTAGAAAGAGCTTCAACATTAACTAAGAATGCCAAAGTAATTGATTGGTTTATAAAAAAAATAAAAAATAAATAAAATATGAATTCATTTTCATCCAGTTCAATATTTGTAACTTCTGCCCATCTATATCTGAAAAAACTTTTAACCATAACCTTAAATTTGGCTAATGTTTACTGCCCCATCAGCGACCAAGATATCAACATCATCAAACAGGCTCAGAAATCTATTTTATTTCACGATGAATGCCTGTGGACTAGAAAAAACAATCCTGATTTCTGCATCTCCATGGGGGGGGGGGTATAATTCTGCAGAGGCCTGCAACTTGGTGGGGCTCTTGTTTTTGCTCTGGAATCTTAGGAACATATCCGAGTTGTGTAACACCAAACTTTACTGAGACAACAGATTGATAATCCTCCACAAAACTAATCCACAAAAAACAGATAAACTCAGAATGTATTTAATAAAATTTTTCAAAGACCATGATCTTAACATTACCACTTTAACTAATGCTAAAGTTGAAAAATTTCTTAGACAACCTACACAAATCTATCCAATTTCATTTAAGTACCAACTCTAGCAATAAATAAATTTTTGATAATTCTACAATTAAATACATTAATGCTTTAGAAAAAAGTTAACTAAACACCAGTTTAGAATGCTCCATTAAAAACAAGATAGACGGAAATAAGCAGAAATTATGTAAACATTATTTGGTTTAATCCATCCTACAGTCGTTATGTCCAAACTAACATTAGTAAACTATTCCTTAACATAATTCATAAACATTTCTACCATTCACCCACACTAAATAAAATCTACAACAAAAACAATGTTAAAGTTAGTTATAGTTGCATTAAAAACATAGATATATTTCACAATGTAGTGCTATAATATCAAATAAATATTTGGCCCATATAAACAACATTCATCACCCAACTAATAGCAAAAATGATCCTTCTAAAAAATAATTGCGACTGCCAAAAAATAATAAAACCTGCCTAATGAATGGCCAGTGCATGTCCAAACGTATTATTTTTAGAGCTTGAATTCATTCGGATGATAACGATGTTAAATTTTACTTGGAAGTACTTCTAACAGGTAGAAGATAAGATTTAACAACCACATGTTGTCTTTAAACAAAAGTAATGTGCGTTGTGGTGCATTGGATATCGGCTCAGAACGAGAAATCGGGGAGCCGAGTTCGAATGCCAGCCAAATTCATTGCATTCACTTACATGCAAATACCCTTAGGAAAGGTATTAATCCGTCTATTCCTTCCAGTTATGGGTTAAATAACAGGACAGATTGGGTTCTATAGCCTTGGTCGGCAACCAGTCTACCGCAGAAAGCAATGGCAACCTACTGCGGGATAATCTTCTGCCCAGTCAGTCATGTCTCTTTCGAGACATGATCGCCCAAGCGTGTATCACGTATGGCACTTAACTGACTGACTGCTTTATCCATACATTATTGGAAATTAAAAAAAACAATGGTAAGAACATAATGATTACCTGAAATATTGTAACTAAGTCCAAACATGTAATCTATGCCTTTTAGAACTTGTCATCTTAAAACATATCAAGAATCCAAATTAAAGAAGTGATTTTATGACCACATGCTGTCAAAGAAAAAAATACTTGAATTCTTAGATCCAGATTGAAATAGATCCCCCTTTACATTACGTTCTTTCTTTCCTCCCATAATATTACTTTTAACGGATTACGAATTAAACCCCTTTTATTTTTGCTCCTTGCATTTTTAATTTTACCTAATTTTTCATTTTTCTTTTCTTTATTTAAAATTTTAATTTTCCTTACATTTTTATGTACCTGAAATATCTGAACATATAAATTTAAAGAGTCATGATTTACGCACCTTTGATTTCCTCTCCCTACATTTTTTTTATTTTAATTTCAAATTTAAATTCTAAAGTTTTATTGACATGTAACTGTTGACATGTGACTGAATATAATATTTGGAATCATGATTAAGGCTTCTACTGGTCGTAAAGTGGGGGATCAGTTTTCTATTGTTATAAAGTAATAAACTGAACCCCCACTAATAACTATTAAACAATATAATACATCTCTTCCCCATGTACCTATGAGTCAAATAACAGGACAGATTGGGTTCTATAGCCTTGGTCGGCAACCAGTCTACTGCAGAAAGCAATGGCAACCTACTGCGGGATAATCTTCTGCTCAGTCAGTCATGTCTCTTTCGAAACATGAAAATTTTTCTTTTCTTTATTTAAAATTTTAATTTTCCTTACATTTTTATGTACCTGAAATATCTGAACATATAAATTTAAAGAGTCATGATTTACGCACCTTTGATTTCCTCTCCCTACATTTTTTTTATTTTAATTTCAAATTTAAATTCTAAAGTTTTATTGACATGTAACTGTTGAATATTTAAATTAAAAATCTTGTTATTAAATAAAGCAGTAACATAATTTTATAAGATTTAATTCCTATGAACATCGAGTGAATTTAAATTCAAATTTATTAAACTGTCAGTTTGAAATATGCACCTGATGATTGTATAACACATGAAATTCCAAGTCATACCATAGATGTAGTATAATAGATATAATACAGCTCTATTCATACATTGAGCACTGTTTTATTAACACCTGAATAATAATACTATACATATGTACACCCACCTCATGTGTATAGTTATGTCACTAATATATATATATATATATATATATATATATATATATATATATATCAGCATGCAGTGTAGATACAGAAGAATCCAAAGGAGTATCCTGTACATACAGTGGTAGGATAACTCACTAAGGGAGCTCTAAATATATGTATATAAATACATCTAGAACAAATATAAAAAAAATTAAGGCAGACACATTATTTCATGGTAAATCGAAAGTATAGACCTATTTCAGGCGACCCATCATCAGCTTCCGTCTTTATTGTATGAAGGATTTTACACAAATGAAATTCACAAAGACCTAAAAGAAAAACCTCGAATAAAAATAAAGGTCACTCCCTTAAAAGAGAAAATTTAAGAGAAAATTTAAGAAAAAATACACACACATATTCATATACAAGTATATATATTTTTAGTTCAAATACTTTAATCCAAGTGGAAAAAGCAGGAAGGTAAATTCCAAAAATCCGATCCTAATATTAAAAATTTTTTAATATTAAAAAATGATACAGGAAGAGAGCTCCATGTAATAAAATATTACAGAGCAAATATATATATATATATATATATATATATATATATATATATACGCAACATATAATCACAGAGTATGCGTAAGAGCGGATGTCAACTAAAATCTAAAGATACATTCAGCATGTCAGACGGCTGACCCCTAGATTTGAAACGTAAATATATATGTGTGTGTGTGTGTATAAACATGAGAATCACTTTACCAAGATTTTACATTTTGAATAAAGAATATATATAGATTTTATTGTAAGAATTTGGGGCAAATGTAAACTCACTCCCAAAGTATGATGTTGCTATCAGGTTCAACCTAACATATATACAGTCTCCTACTGGATAGCTAAGCAATTTCTTGGAGTTGTTTCATGATATATGTCATCATTTCATCCCTTACTAGAATGTAAACTAACCTGGCTCATGAGGTGTTAACTTTTATAAAATAATCAGAGTTTAGTTAATATAACGTTCATTAATACATTCATCATGATGGATTCAATTAAGATATGTGTGTAAAAGTGAAGGTCTTGGGATTATCTGTCTGTTTCAATAACCCCACTTTTTGAAAACGCATTCCTCATTCCAAATGTCTTCATAAAATAGAGGAACTTGTTATTAAATTCTTGGAAAAAGTAAGTTAAAAGTTCAGCCTCAATATCAACAGATACTTTATTATTCTTTAGTATTCTAATAATTTTCTTAATTTCCTCATCAGTAGGTTTTGGCATTGTTCATGTTTGAAGACAGATTTTGCAATGATTGGATGCATATTGGTATATTTTTCTATTTCTGCAGGCATCTTTAGTATGGTCTGGGTTGAAATATGGTTCAGAGTGTTTTTTTTGTTTTTGTTTTTTTTTGAGACCAGGACATTTCTTCTGTGATGGTTTTGACTTTATGACATTGGAATTTTTCACTTTTTTCCTACACTTTAACATATTTACTCTACTGGTTGTTGTCTAAATTCAATTCCCAATTTTCCAAAGATATTGGTTTCTTAAAGAATTAAATAGTTTTTTTCTTTTCTTTTCTTTGTTAATTCTTCAATATTTTCCCTTCCATTTTTTTTCATGTTCTGTTTCTATTTGTATCAATTTTTTTTCAAATTAGGATTGTCCTATTTCTTTCTAGGCATTCTTGGAATAGTCTCACCTGCTTCAGTTAATAAAAATAAACATTATTTGATTTTTCAGTTCTGATCAAGATTTATTGACATCAATTTGAACTAGTTTATTACTAAATTCTATATTTGCCTTTCCATATTTTTAAGTGTTTGGATGTTATAACTCAGTATTTTTTATGGTTTGTGTAGTAAGAAGCAAACTGTTTTGTTGGATGGTGTTATCAGCTTAATTAAAAGTATCTTGTGATCGGATTCAAAGTAGGAGTCGTATGCCCTAATATCTATCACAAACTGTCTGATCCAAGAGACTAAGATGCTGAAGTCAATCTTTTTTGTTACATTATTTGGGCTAAGTCATGTGATACAGTGTTTTATAAAATGGCCAACCACATGTTAAGGATAGAATATGTTTTTGAGTAACAAAAGTTTAACAAAATTCTCCATTGCTGTTCAAGGGTTCCATTTCAAAGTCTGACATCTTTTTACCAAAGAGCAGTGGCATTCAAGAATACTTAAAAAAATAAACAACATTAAAATTCCCATTAATGTACAGTTTTCTGGGCTTTTGAGGGTTTGTTTTTTGTTTTGTTTTTTGCTGAATATACAAAGTTTACTCAAACCTGATGTGCGTTGTGGTGCATTGGATATCGGCTCGGAACGAGAAATCGGGGAGCCGAGTTCAAATTCCAACCGAATTCATTGCATTCACTTACCCTTGGGAAAGGTATTAATCCGTCTATTCCTTCCAGTTATTGGTTAAATAATAGGACAGATTGGGTTCTATAGCCCTGGTCAGCAACCAGTCTACTACAGAAAGCAATGGCAACCTACTGTGGGATAATCTTCTGCCCAGTCAGTCATGTCTCTTGTGAGACATGATCGTTCAAAGCATGTATCACGTACGGCACTTAACTGACTCAAACCTGTGTACAGTATTTTTTTTCTTTTTTCAGAAACTAAACATTTTTCTGTTATATAATCTGATATAATACAGATTTTGAAGTCACAAACAACAATCTTGGTTGACATTGACTGGTGTATGATATTGTCTGTTATTATATCTAATGGTTCACATATTGCAATTTCAACTTCATATTCGTCTTGGGTATGACAATAACATCTGGCAGCAAGGCCTCTGATCGGGAGGTTTTGAGGAGCATTTGACCAGATCTTAATTGCTGTTGTTACTAGGTAATTATAAAATAATCTCACATGCTTCAGTTAATGAAGGTATGACAACATTATTTGATTTCCCCTTTGTTTTGATCAAGTTTTACTAAGCTCCATTTGAACTATTACTGAATTCTAAATTTACCCTTGTTTGGTATTTTTGTTTTTGTAACTTGCATATGAGAGTTTGATGTTGGTTATTTTCATTTTTGTTGCCTCTTTTGCCAGTGCGTCAACTTCATGATTTTCTTTAATATCTACATGATTAGGAATCCAAGCCAATACAACTGTTTACTGTTTTATTAACAACTGATGACAAGTTTCTAGGATTTCTTGAATATAAGTATGATTTGTGGTCTTTTCTTTAATTGCAGTTCAACTTTTTTGTTACTCAAAAACATTCTATCCTTAACACGTGGTTGGCCATTTTATAAAACACTGTATCACATGACTTAGCCCAAATAATGTAACAAAAAAGATTGAGAATATTATGAATTTCCTATCTTTTGAATTTTCTATCATTTTATGTGCCATTTTAATGGCTTGTAGTTCAGCTGCATAGATGGATGCATTATTTGGTAGCCTGATTTGTTTATGAATTTGTTTGTGGCTGCTGGCACCTATTTTAGCAAAGATTTTTTATCCATCTGTGTTGAATAGTTTATAGTTGCAATATTTGTCACTCGATTTCCCGTATATACTTTTGTTGATCATTTTATTTTTTTGTGTGTGTCAATTTTAGGCCCTATATGAGGTTTGAAGATTGGCCATAGAGTTACCTTATTTATTGTGACTGGTCTTACATTATCAAAATCTTTGTTTATTTGTTCTAGTGATTCATTAATTCAAAGTCTAAGTGAATGGATGGCTGTTGGTTTATTTAGATCTGGATATATTGAGGTTCATATGTATTTTGGTAAGTTATTTGAGTTGGATTGTAATTTTAGTGCCTATTAGAGGGATATTTTTTTAAAAACCAAACAATGTTTATTTTTCTTTTGATGTTCCTCATAAATTGAATGGTTTGAGTTTTTTTTTTTTTTTTAATCATATCACCCCGAGAAAGGCGGTAACGCCACTGATGTGCAGGGGGCTACGTAATAGTGAAAAGATTGGAAAAGAGAAAGCCGGAAACCAAATCCTAAACAGGGAACAAGGGATGAGCCTCTTAACCTGTTCAATAGGCGTGGGTGGAGTGTGTGTGACCCTCTTATATTAATGCTGCCTCATACTATTTCTTTTTTTACTTCAAATATATCTTTATTTGAAGAATTTCTAGATAGCCTTCATTCAATTCCTTTTGGAATGTGTTTAATCAGTTTTAGGGTGATTTGATCCAGCATTTACATAGTAGTATACAAGCATTTAGCCATGGGGTCTTGTTTTCCTGATATGTTGATTGATTTATTGACTGTCTGAGATTTTGAAAAGCTAAGTATGGTGGAGCAGAATGGTCATAAATTTACAAATTCTAAGTGAACGCTTTGTTTTACTGGTTCTACAGAGAGGACAACTCTTAAAACATGATCTTTTAATGATAACATCCTGTAGGAACTACCATACTTACAAAAATCAGAATGTTTATTCACCTAAAAAAATTTTTTTTAAATCTTGATGCAAAATAATTAGTAAATTCTTCAATTTTTGATTAGTGAATATAGTTTTCACTTAATAACAATATCACCTAAACAGAAGGAAGTAATGCATAATTTTAAAATGCATTATAATTAAAAAAAAAAAAAAAAAAAACAATTCTTGTAAAAATTCCTTATTCATCGAAAATCTTTTTTATCCAAGACAATAAATCTTATTTAGCATTCTCCAAGGAATCCTGCTTTTAACTAATAAAAACATTTTTAGATAAAATTTTAATTTCTTGAAATTTCATTAAATTAATTTGGGGAGGGGGAACATATTTTAAAAAAAATAATTTCATTATTTTATGAATAAGTCCTGAAGGTTTCATTAAAGTCCAACAATTATTTGATTTTTGAAAGAATTTCAAAATCAATGTATTTCTTGACCAGAAACCCCCCCCCCAAAACACTAATAATGAATATTACATCAACCACTGATGCAAACAAAAAATTTTTAACCAAAATTTAAAATGTGCTAGAATTAAAACAATTTAAAATAATAAAATCTACTTTGGTCTTTCAGCATAATAATAACAAATATTTTGACAATAAAATGTTGCTTTTTATTAATTTCAGGGTATATTTCATCATGCTATGCTGGTTTTTTGTTTTTTTTTTGTTTTGTTTTTTTCAGTGCAAAAAATGGAGGTTCCTAATCTATTTATAGACTAATTGTATTAATGGGAAAACTTGAGAAATAAAATGAAAATAGCGAATGGTTTAAATGATTTAACCAGTAAATATATACAAGAGTTGGTGGAGAAAAGAAAAATTTAAACCAGTAAGGTAAGCCTGTTTCAGAACAGTAAAACTACCTGATGGTAGGGGAAATTTTAAGTAAAGAAGCTGAAGAAGAGAAAATGTTGATCAAGAATTCTTGTGTAGGCCTCAAGGTTTATTTATATATATATATATATATATATATATATATAGTGTGTGTGTGTGTGCGCAATATTATCTGCCTTTGTAATAAAAACACAAAAATGAGCCACCTACTAAATCTGATCAAAATAAATGTGGAAAACTGGGACAAGACCCCAACAGTTTACTTAACAGGAAAGGTAATCTTAGCCAAAAGGTCAGGCCGTTTTTTTAAAGCAATGGCCGTCTATATTTTTCAGTAATGGACACTACATCCACATGAGGTAGGCAAACAACAACTTTTACGCAAGCTGTTGAAAAATATATTATCATCATCATTATAATTATTTCTGGTGCAACTGCTACAGCAACAACAACAATCAGCACTATCATTAATATTTGAAGTGTGTAGGTGTCAGGGAGTCTCTATTAACAAAAATACCAGTTTATGCTTACATAAATATGAATTGATTTACCAGTGGTAACCTTGATTACTAGCAAATTCTGCCATCAAATATATTGATGTATCCATAACATACACATGACAAATATTACAAATAGTTGCACTGACAAAGCTACAATCATTAATTTCAAATTCTACAATTACAGAGAGAACAGATTCAAGGAGCAAAAAATTATTTTAAACCCAAATAACAATGACGCTTTAAAGGAAAAACCAACCAGAGTATAACTTTTTCTAAAATTTTGAGATAAATTTTTATCATTTTTGGTGTTTTCCAAATCAACAAAGCAGACAAAATTATTGTAGGAGGAAAAAATAATGCAGACAATTAAAATTAAGAAAATAAATTAAATTTATTAGATTATTCAAGTCCCTATTTCACAAATGTCCCAAAATATATTTCTGTGAAAAGAGAATGTTCTTCTAGGTCCCCCCACCACGCCATGACTCAAGGAAGTGAAACAAAACAGTTTTGCAAGTTAAAATAAATTTCAGGCAAATAGAAATAAATTTCAAGTTTTATTATGAGAATTAGATATGTATGCTTTCTTGCATTGGCTTGAAAAAATAAAAATTAGTTAACATAAAAAACAAAACAAATAGTTAACAAAAAAATAACTGTCATATTTAGTTGTATCATGACTAACAATAGATAATGCGTTTTCAATATTAAAACAAAACAGAGCAGAGAGGTTTTTTGCTTAAAAACAGACATCAAGGTGAATGTTTAGTATGATTTGTTTTTAACAGCTTGTCAACCCTTTGTAGGTTATTTAAAGCCAAAACACTTTGAATTTAAATTCTCATTTTTTTTTTTTTTTAAATCTATGAGTCAATATTGCATAATTTTTTGAGAATAACAATTTTTCCATCTACAAGCTCTACTATTTAATCCATAGCTAGAAGAAAAGATTTATACCTTATGGTATTTGTACATAAGTGAATCCAACTGAAATTTGAACTTGGGATCTTCCATTTCTCATTCCAAGTTTCTATCCATTACACCACCTGCACATCTTTAAACAATTAGATTAATAATTCAAAACATTTCAAAATTTACAATATCATTAAGTAAATTTGGCAATCTGGTCAGATAATTTATGGCCCAAGTATAAAAATAAATGCATAAGATACTTCTATCCCTATAGCTGCACCCCAGATTCAAAACAGAATTAAAAAGTAATAATGAAAGGGAACAAGAGAGAGAAAGAGATTAACTCATCTTTAACAACAGATTAAAACACAAAACTGTCCAATGAATAGACAATGCAAACCGTTTTATAGAAGCAAAGCAGATGTTGAAGAGATTTATCAATTTAGCTGATGACTTACTCAAAAATTTCAAGGACACAGTTGGTTTTAGTCTCTTATTCATGATAGAAGATTAAACATTTTAATAGATTTATAGTTGAAGCATATAAAATTCAACAGTAGGAAGGTAATTTAAACCAGTTAAGAAACAAAAAGTAATAATATTGAACAAAAGTGAACCCTCACAAGCAGGTTAAATTTAACATTAATAGTCATAATATTTAATTCTCAAACTACAGTTTATGTATTTTTGTATAAAAAGCAGGAATGTTTCAAATATAATTTATATATTACTAAATTTCTAATTTTGTATTTATGCATGTGTGTGTTCTCAAGATACAGCATGAATGATATATGATACCCCAATCAATTTAAGAGCTTATTGTACCTTGAACCCCTGCAAGTGCAGTGCCAAATTTAATTAAAATTAGGCAAAGTGCTCTTGCGCTAGGGTCATTTTTATGTTTTTATGGTATTTTTAATAGGAAATGCAGTATTTCTTTCAATACATATTCTTAAATCAACCCATGTATATGAAACACTTGCATATTATATTCCAACTATTATGTGTGTGAAAATTAATAAGCATTCATAATACTTAATAACAATATCATTAAATAAATTTAAATATAACACAATCTATATTTATACAATTTACTACACTACATTAGCTAGATCAATAGTGAAAGAGTGAGACTTAGTTGCCAATCTAGTCAGTTGAGTACCATCCATGATACACACTTGGGCGATCATGTCTCTTTCAAAACATGAATGACTGGGTAGAAGGTTTTATTTTTTTCAATTAATATTATAAAGGCAGATATTTTTTCAGTAGTTCTCAATATTTAAAATATAGAGCCTTGATATTATTTTTAAAAACAATTAATTAAGTCTAATTCTTCGTACCAATCTTTCTTCTCAACCTAAAGTTCTGTGGTAACAAAAGTGTATCAAATTATATATTTCTGATTTTTGTAATTATATATATATATATATGAGAGAGAGATAAACATAAATGTAAACTTATTGTTATACTCGTTTCGAAAAACCCTCCTAGTACATGCATGGAAGGAAAAAATGGTAATAAAAAAAAGAACGAGCTAAACACTTGAACATCAGTCAAAGTACGTAACCCAAAGAAAAAAACCCAAAATGAGTAACTTAAAACAAAAAGTACTCAATACTCAAGTAGAGCAAACAAAGTAAATATCTAACCTAAAGAGCCAACGAACCTACCAAGATTTCACCTAATTGGATCTTCAGGGAAGGTTGGAGCCAACCTTCCCTGAAGATCCAATTAGGTGAAACCTTGGTAGGTTCGTTGGCTCTCTAGGTTAGATTTTTACTATATATGTATAAATAAATCCCAAGTATCTAATTCAATACACCCTTGACAAGTGGGGGATTACCAAAAACTTTTAAGTCAGGGAGGTATAAAGAAATAAACTTAAGTAATTATTTTGTTTTTTTTTTAAATAAATAAAATAAGAAAAAGAAAATTTTTATTATTATTATTATTGATGGGGGGGGGAGAGATAATTACATTTTTAAAACAACTTCCAGGTAAAGTTTAATTTATTGCTTTTGGCCTCTTTCCTGGCTGAGATAGTGCAAAAATCCCAGGAAAAAAACTAGGATTTCGCCTATTCTCAAAGCTGGTATGGCCTCCCCAATAGGGAAATTGGTACAATACAATCTTTTTCATTCTATTTAGACCCAAAGTGATTTTGTACAATACTAAGCTAAGTTTAGTAAATATAAATTCCTTTCCTGACTTCTTTACAATTCAAAATAAAGCTAAGTCTAAAATTTATAACCATTCATTTTTTTTTTTTAACTTTTATTTTTTTCATCTTAATTCCAGGGGTTTTTCATCTGTAATAAAACCCAGAAACCATTATAGACTAAACTATTGCCCGGTTCACACTCCACCCACGTCTATTGAACAGGTGAAGAGGCTCATCTCTTGTCCCCTGTTTAGGATGTGGTTTCCGGGTTTTCTCTTTTCCAATCTTTTCACTCTTATGTAACCCCCTGCACATCAGTGGCTTATCGCCTGCCTCATGATATGATTAAAAAAAAAAATAGCAAGTCCCTTTCTAGTTATAGAATTTACATGTCAATTACTTGTGCATAAATAAATATGGAGAGATTACTCTGTAATTAACCAAACTCAAACAACATAATCCCTAATCTGCAGGAGCTAAGCATTACATGGTTTTATACATGTTTACAAGTTATTGTTTTATAATCAAGTATAGAAATGTGAATAAATGAATGAGAAAAGAAATGTGAAAAAGATTCATTTCTGCATAAGACTGATCAAGTAATTTATGTTTATTTTGTAAAAAAAAAGAAAATGTTTCTAAATAATGTACACACTATATATATATATATATATATATATATATTAGAGAAAATTTTCAAAATTCAAAGGTGTCGGATGTACATTTCGACATAGGATCTCTAATAGAGACTCTACATCACATCAGTGACATTGTTCTTCCAAATGGCAAGGCCCTAAGTTAGAGTGTGGAGGGGTTTTTGGTTAACAACGGTCACAAAGTGGAAAAGGACAGAGCTGGTAGTGGCTGGGTTACAGGGTGCTGAAATGGTATATTTAGGAAGGGGAGGAATAGGAGTTCATTTTTTATAAAGATAGACAACTAAATGAGTTAAATTACTTTTTAAAGTTAAGATTTTGGACTGTTTGAAGAGGTGTATTTAGGCAAGAAGGAATGGGTTTCAATATAAGATTTAAAAAAAATTTTTTTTTTTTTAGTTTATTTGATTAAACCTTTTAGGTAGAAGCAAGTTAAATGCCAATTACAGGATGTTATCAGTTTAAAAATTATTAGAGAAAAAAAAAAAAAATATATATATATATATATATATATATATATATATATATATGTGTGTGTGTGTGTGTGTTAACCAAAGAAAAAGGCATTTAGTAAAAGAATCCATAAAGGATATATAAAGGAGCTTGGGATAGGAATGTAGGGGGGTTAAAATACTTTTTAAGGTTAACGTTAGGGTAAAATTAACAGTAAAACTTAAATTGAATCCTTTTAATTTATATTCTAACATCTAGTTAACGGGGATTTAAATTCTAAATTTAAGTATTTGAATAATTTGCCTTGTGGCGGCATTTACTGATGAATTCCCTCCTAAGATTCAGTAGCCGGTGTTGGTGGGGGTATTTTAATATTATATTTATTATATTGGCTCTGTATTCTTAATACATTGAGCTCTCTGCCTGCATCAGTTTTTAATGTTAAAATTTTTTAATACTGATTAGGATCAGGTTCTTGGAATTTACCTTCCTACTCTTCCACTCTGGATCAAAGAAAAAAAAAAAAAATATATATATATATATATATATGTCATCCGCAGACAGATCTGTTTCACTGTATCACAGCTCATCAGTACAGTTAAACATCCAATTGCTTTTTTTTTTTTTTTTTTACACAGGATTGAAACCCAACGAAATTGGCATCAGTCGGCAATTCTACCTCTGAGCTATGGGCACTCGGTTGAAGGAGGCAAACTTTTAGCGTGTGTGATATATATATATATATATATATATATATAGTGCAAAGAATTTGCCACTTTAACTGAGCAGGTTCCTGCTGACTTCGAAGTTTCCTAAGGACACTGTTATAGTGTATAACGATGCCCTCATGAAACGTCAGAGTCAGCATGAACCTACTCAGTTAAAGTGGCAAATTGCACTAAAAATATCAATGCTCCATCCCCACTCTGATATCAAACATTTCGCAATAAAAAACCTGCTTACCAAAGTGCCTTTGTCAGTAAAAAGGCTGAAAAAGCAACAATCTTGGCACCAAAGACTATCACAGCTCAACACCATATATATATATATATATATATATATAGAGAGAGAGAGAGAGAGATATCTCGCTCTCACACACACACACACACACACACAATAGGTCAAAAGTCTGAGATAACTTTTGGGATTTCAAAGAATCAAACAATGTTTCCTGCCTTTTCCAAAACTAATTTACTTGCTCCCTTAGTACCAGAAGGTCTTTTTCTTTCTGAATGTTCAATAACTGCAATGAAATTGACCAAATACTGCATCAACTTTCTTTCCCAACCTACCTTGCATGCTAATGGCAATATTCGAGTTGGCAGACTTTGAATTTTTAGTAACTTTCTCTCTAAAAAATTAAGACGCCAAGCACAATCGGATTAAACAGATTCAGCATCCTAGCTTGGGAGTTAATTAAACCATAAAAAGAAAAAGGTTTTATAACAAACAGATTTGTATTATTATTGGGAATGAACATGAACACATAGACCACCTTATTATTAAGTTGACAGTTAGATTGGAAATTATCTGATCCTTTAATACCATTGTCACAACTAAAATTTCACTACAAAGAGACATTTTTGCTCAAATAGGAATCAAATCCTTATTATCTCATTAGATCCCAATTTAATAAAAATTCAAGATAATATTGTTTTAGTTGAGTATTTATAAGCGCCAGTAATAGGAGTAGATAGGCTTGCTTATCAACCCAGTTCACACTTCTCCTCGGTTTTTTGAAGAGAAGTAAGAGTTTATCCTTCTAAAATCTACTTCAACTCAATACTTCCTCTGTCTGAACTCTGAGATTTTGTTTACAAAATTTTTTTCTTTTCTCTCAATAGGAATTCACACTTTTCCCTAGTCTTTTGAATAGGAGTAAAGGTTTATTCCTTGTTTCCTGTAAAGGATTGGGTTTTCTGGTTCCTTTTTAAGTTTTCCCATTTTCTTGCACTCTCAGTAGCCCCTTGTGTCTTAGTGGTATTACAGTTTTGCTTGAGGTGAATTGATAAAAAAAAAAGATGTAGCTATGTATGAAAATTACATTTCAACTTATAATCTACTGAACAAGATATGAAAATTATTCGCACTTTCACCATAACATATTTTTAGACAGTCTACGACTATATCGTGTTGAATACACTGGTTCTCAGCTGATCACCGTAGTTAAGCAACATCGATCCTGGTCAGTACTTAGATGGGTGATCATTTGGGAATACCATGTGCTGTAATTGTAAGGACCAAGAATGGTCCACCAGTCCTCCAGGTTTGGGGGTTGGGCGCAGGGCTAACAACCCTGCCCCATAAAAAAAAACAGTTACGGAAGCAGTAACAAAAAGTTGCTACCCTTCACACCATTGGGTTTAACGGGTAAGATGATATTTTTAGACAAGAGTGCGAATAACTTTTGACTTACGCTTGTAGAAACAACAGACTGTTAAAGGTTTGTGTGATAAAGAACTAAGAAAATCTGGTCCAATGAATATATTAAAAACTTTGCAAAACTGACAACAAAGAAATATTATTAAATTCTATTTAGACAAATAAGAGATTGGCTTACCTTTCTAGGAGTAGGAGTTGTGGTACCAGAGCTAGGAGTTGAGGATTTCTTCTCGGACGTCTATATAAAAATAAAAAAGACTCTTAAATATTTGTGAATTAAATGATTCATAAATGAAGCAAAACAAACACAATTAAAAATATCAATAAAATAGGATATGTAAAAGTAAAATTTGTGTTTCAATAGTGACAATTTTTTGTCTTTACTAAATCAGTAACGAATATGAAGGCAAAACAGAATTAAAACATTTAATCCTTTTTGGATTTGATTAAGAGTTTCTGAAACTTGCAAATCAATGCAAAAACATTTAAAATTAAGAAACGCTTTTCTTTTGCCTTAATAAAACTGGTTTTGTAAAAATTATCCTTAACCTTTATCACTGTATAAGACTTTACTGTACAAAAAGTTTATTCTGTCACAAAAGGTGACTGACATCTGTACAATAGTGTGTTTGAATTTCATAGTGGTGTTGTCCTATCCTGCTATGGCAACAGAAAACAACTCTGAGGAAAATTAACAATAAGAATACTGCAATTATGATATCTTGAAAAAGAATGCAACAGAAAGTGAAGTAATATTAATAATGTAGAACGCTAAAAGTTAAATGCATATAAAATAATCTATTTAAAATAAACAGAAAAAATGTCAATAGCTTTTAAAATATGGAAGCATTAAAATGATTTGTTGAGACTGTTAGTTAAATGTTTTTCAATATAGCACCCTAATTATATATATATATATATATATATAGCTTTAAAAGTTATAATTTTTATGTTACAGGGCATAATGAGAAAAAAAAGCAGCAAGAAAACAACCAGTTTCACTCAAAGATTTTTAATTGGGAGAACTTAATGTAAAATGTAAGAGGTGTGAAAAATGAAATGGTCAATGATGGAAAAGGACAATGAACTGCTAGACTGATCACAGCAAGACCCAGCAAACACTCGCTGTTTGCACAGCAAAGGTCTGCAAGACCTGACGTAAACAGACGCCAGCAACTTCAAATGAAAAAGTGAATGTGAATGGACCAATACAGAAAACCAAGTCAAACTCCATGGCACACTTTCTATATTTTATATGATGTTCACAAATTGAGGAACAATGCATGTTACGGATAAGTTCATTTTCTTGTCACGTATGGTTCCTGATTTTCAGTGGAACATGCTGTTTGATTCTACTGTCAAGCCATTGAGTTGTTCTACCTATGTAACTAGCACTGAAGCCACAATAATATTTGTAAACTACAGAATTTATTTGATGAGGGGGCAGAACATCCTTACGACTTGAAGCTAAAACAGTTTTAGTACCAAATGCAACATGCATCTCAGCAGAAAAATAATATTTCTGCACATCAGAAGAAATTTGCCCAGTTTTCACCCTTCTTTTCTATCCACAGAAGCCTTAAATACACTGGACATTTAGAAATAACTATTGACTTAATCTTTCTGAAGTCAGCAATTTTGTTACAAATCGCCAAATTGACAACAGTGGGTGGATACCTACTATCGCACAAAGTTCTATTTATAAAATTAATTTCACTCTCAAGGAACTCTTCAGAACAAATCATCGATGCCCTTTGCATTAAAGTTTTTATGAGGTTTATTTTGCACTTTTGAGAGAAAAAGGAGTACCAAACGCATGTATAAACCTGAAAAAGTAGATTTTTTATACACTGAGGTACAAAAAGATGGTGTACGATGCACCAATATATTAAGGAAAGCAAATTTGGAATTAACCTCTTTCTCAATAGAAAACCTCAAAGAAGGATGGAGATTATTAAGGGGGGAGAGAAATTGATCAGCCTCAGCTTCATCATTAAATAAGCAAAGTGTATCATCAACATAGCAACAATACAAAGAGGAACACAATGGATCATTAAGTAATTTCTCCAACAAAAATGTTAGCCAACACAGGACCCAAAGGTGAGCCCATGGCTACACTGTCAAACTGATGGTACATTATGTTGTCAAAACTAAATTCAACAGATGAAGTGGCAAACTTCATTAATTCCACAAAAATTGCTCCAGTAACATCTAGAGGAAATGAAGAACTGCAATAAGGAAATCACTGTAAATATTAATTGTTTCCATGAGGGAAACACTAGTAAATAAGAAGTACACATCATACGAGCACATAAACTTGCTAGAAGTTTAACCTTTAATAAGCACAACAAAGGAAAATGAATCCGTTATAGTAAATGAGCTGTAGTGCTGCAAAGCAGGTTGTAGCAATTTAGTAAGCCATTTGGCCGACATTATGTTGTGATGACCCTATCATTGATAATATGGGTCTTAAGCTTTGCAAAGTTTTTTTTTTTTCAAAACAATACACCTGCTCACAAAGATGGTAAGACAATAGATATTTTGAAAAACTATGAATTTGAATACACCGAGGATGTACTCCACATTATTTACATGTGAATTACAACAACAAAGATTGGGACAAAAGTCAAAGTGTAAATGTAAAAAAAAAACAACTGCTGAGCACATTTTGAACATGTTATAAGTAAACAATATTTTGGCATTTATCAATGAACCCTGATCTTACTACTATTTCACTGGTTTATCATCATCATGACCATGTGCTGTTATAGGGTCACTGCACCAGTTCTGTTTGCATATCCAGAGATTTACTCATTCATGTATAGTATGTTTTAGGTAAGTTAA
Organism: Ascarosepion bandense; assembly: GCA_037127315.1. NCBI lineage: Eukaryota > Metazoa > Mollusca > Cephalopoda > Sepiida > Sepiidae > Ascarosepion > Ascarosepion bandense. The sequence continues at coordinate 6,690,512 of JBBBDQ010000932.1, forward strand.
CCTGCTGAAGCCCATCTCTCTCCAGATTAGATAACAGCCAATATCCTCCATCTTAAAGGCTCATCTTGATCATGGAAACATGTCCATTAATTTCATTGGAGTAACAATCTGCCTTAGCTGTTGGCTTTAGCCTAGAAAGACCTTTGCCAGTGATGTCATATCATTACTATACTGGCAACTTTACTATACTTTGACAGGTTTTGTTTTTGAACTTGTTGGGTGTCTAGCTAGCTTCCTCACCAGAAAAGACTGGTGTAGAAACCTATTTAGTCACCAATGACATGACCATATGGCAGGTATTACTTGATCAGATGATACTAGTAGCACTTTTAGAGAAACCTGACATTAATTACATTTTAGAATAAATTATTTCTGGTTGTAAGAAATCAAGGAAAATTTAGTGATTAAACTTTAATCTTTGGCTTTAAATATGTATGAGGTGCATAGAAAAATCAGAAAATAAATAAAACTCACCAGTAGTAAACAATGATAAAATAAGAGAATTACATTTAATTTTTCAGTATAAGGACTTCTACGAGGGTCATTCAATAAATAAGGTGAATTTTTTGGTATAAGGACTTCTACGAGGGTCATTCACTAAATAAGGTGAATTTTTCAATATAAGGACTTCTAATACAGATAAAAGCTTACTTTTTAAAAATTATTTTCCTTTACTTCTTTTTCAAAGAGATTTAATTTTTTTTGCAGATTGAAAAAAAAAACTTTGAGAATTTTGGAGATTAACAAAGATGGGCAACAAAGAAGCCTGCTCCAGGATTGAACTGAGGTCAGTTATCAAGATTTTGGTTGCTGAAGGGTGTAAACCAGTTGAAATTCATAGAAGAATGTCAACTGTGCATGGTACCACATGTTTCAGTCAAAAAATGTCTACAAGTGGGCTAAATTGGTTAAAGAAGGACGGAGCAGTCTTGAGGATGAAGACAGGCCTGGGAGGCCTACAGAAGTGAGATATCCTGAGGTGATCAAATCAGTCAATGACCTCATTCAGTCTGACAGAAGGGAGACAGTGAATGACATTGTAAAGACTTTGAGCTTATCTGTTGGGACAGCACACAAAATTGTCCATGATGACCTTGCCAAGACAACGCAAAGCCTCACACAGCAGCCCAAACGGTGCAGACCATCAACGAGCTGGGCTGGGAACTGCTCCCTCATTCCCCTTACAGACCAGGCCTTGCCCCTTCAGACTTTCACCAGTTTGCTCCCTTGAAAGCGTTCATGAGAGGCATGAAGTTTGAAAGTGACAAAGTCAAAAGTGCTGTGAGCAATTGGCTGGGACATCAATCCAAAGATTTTTACGCTGAGGGAATATGGAAGCTTGTGCAAGAGATGGGAAAAGTGTGTGACACTGCTGGGAGACTATGTTGAAAAATAAAAAAAAATAAGCTTCTATCTGTATTAGAAGTCCTTATACTGAAAAATTCACCTTTTTTATTAAATGACCCTCGTACAAGAGGATACTGAACAAATTGACTCAATTCACTTTACAAATTCTGACCATACAAGGTGCAATGGGTAAATTGTTGCCATTTCATATTTTTTCATTTTGTGCATGTGTGCTATTTGTTTTTGTTGACTGCATAGTATAGTAGGGTCAGTTGAGCACCATCTGTGATAAAAAGAGCACCACGAAGCATTTCACTGCACCAGAAATTTTGAAACAGCATGCTGTACTGCTTAGCATTCAGGCTGGAAGCTTCAATACGAACATTTCAGAGTGTTTGGATGTCAATCTGAGGACAGTGCAAGGATTTGAAAAGAGTTGAATGAGTCTAATGGTTATTATGAAGGTGTTTGGAGTGATTACTAGTGATGGTGACATTATAACCCCATTCATCTTTTCATAGATCCTCAGACTCAATAGAGAGGCCTGCATCAAGTGCCTTGATGGGGTAGTGTTACCCTTGGTAACAAGATTGAGCACCATGCTACACAAGCAGGAGAAGCCAGTCATGGCTAGCAGACAATTTCGGCAACTAAATTGTCTCTTACATGAAATCACCCCCTTATTATTATATGTGGGGCATAGTTTAGTAAGAGACCAAAAAAAAACTCCTTGTTATACCAAAGATGAACTGAAGGTAAGAATTATGGACACATTCACCAACTTAAACAAGGAGACCATCCAGAAGAGTTGCAAGAGGCTGTGTTTGGAGCCGGTGGCAATTTTATTGTATAAACTTACTTTTTAATATTTCAAGATGTTTTTGTGTAATTTTGGTAAATATGTCTGTTAAAAAGAGATGTCAGTTATTTTATCTTTGTGTAATTTAGACAACAATTCATTCATCATACCCTGTATATCAAAATTTTGAGAGGGAGGACTTCTTGGTTGGCTGAAGATTTTTTTTTTTAAATATTCCTTGTATACACAAACTAGTTTTATCGCAAAAAATTAGGCACATGGATAGTAAAATGTGTTACTAGATGGACAATGAAATAAAAAGCAAAAGTTACCAAAAAAGAAATTTGAAATAAAACACTTTATTTTAAAAAGAAAAATAATAAAATGCTGGCAAAAATAACTCTTGAATGGTAGTAATTGGCCGGCAACAAGCAAAATTGAGACCATGTGACAGTGAGAAGGAATAAAGTGAATCAGATATACAGCAAAAATACTAAGGAAAAAAAGAAAGAAAAAAATAAGGAGCTCATGAATGTTGTGAGTAATCAACTTGACAGTGATGACTCACTCTTTCACTTTTCTGGTCACAAGCCCACAATTACATTCAACTGAATTCCTACACAACCGCTCACCCACACACTCTCTCTCTCTCTTACATTTTCATGAATTAAACTGATGAACTGTTTGAACAGTGATAGTGACAGAGAGAGAGAGACAGACAGACAGACAGAGTGAAAGTTAGTGAGAGAAAGGGTGAGTATAAAAGAGAGGGAGTAGAGAGAGTGAAAGAAAGTGAAAGATTGAGAGAGTGAAAGAAAGTGAAAGATTGTGAGAGTGAAAGAAAGTGAAAGATTGTGAGAGTGAAAGAAAGTGAAAGATTGTGAGAGTGAAAGAAAGTGAAAGATTGTGACAGTGAAAGAGAGAGCAAAAGAGTGACAGTGAAAGAGAGAGAGAGCAAGAGAGTGAGAAAGTGAAAGAGAGAGAGAGAGAGAGCAAGAAAGTGAAAGAGAGAGCAAGAAAGTGAAAGAGAGAGCGAGAAAGTGAAAGAGAGAGCGAGAAAGTGAAAGAGAGAGCGAGAAAGTGAAAGAGAGAGCGAGAAAGCGAAAGAGAGAGCGAGAAAGCGAAAGAGAGAGCGAGTAAGCGAAAGAGAGAGCGAGAAAGCGAAAGAGAGAGCGAGTAAGCGAAAGAGAGAGCGAGAAAGCGAAAGAGAGAGCGAGAAAGCGAAAGAGAGAGCAAAGAGCGAAAGAGAGAACAAAAGAGCGAAAGAGAGAGCAAAAGAGCGAAAGAGAGAGCGAGAAAGTAAAAGAGAGAGCGAGAAAGTAAAAGAGAGAGAGAAGGCGAGACAGTGAAAGAGAAGGCGAGTGGACAGTGAAAGAGAAGGCGAGACAGTGAAAGAGAAGGCGAGACAGTGAAAGAGAAGGCGAGACAGTGAAAGAGAAGGCGAGACAGTGAAAAAGAGAGCGTGAGTAAGAGTGACACAGCGAAAGAGAGCGTGAGTAAGAGTGACACAGCGAAAGAGAGCGTGAGTAAGAGTGACACAGCGAAAGAGAGCGTGAGTAAGAGTGACACAGCGAAAGAGAGCGTGAGTAAGAGTGACACAGCGAAAGAGAGCGTGAGTAAGAGTGACACAGCGAAAGAGAGCGAGTAAGAGTGACACAGCGAAAGAGATGCGTGAGTAAGAGTGACACAGCGAAAGAGAGCGTGAGTAAGAGTGACACAGCGAAAGAGAGCGTGAGTAAGAGTGACACAGCGAAAGAGAGCGTGAGTAAGAGTGACACAGCGAAAGAGAGCGTGAGTAAGAGTGACACAGCGAAAGAGAGCGGAGTGGGGGAGACACAGCGAAAGAGAGCGTGAGTAAGAGTGACACAGCGAAAGAGAGCGTGAGTAAGAGTGACACAGCGAAAGAGAGCGTGAGTAAGAGTGACACAGCGAAAGAGAGCGTGAGTAAGAGTGACAGCGAAAGAGAGCGTGAGTAAGAGTGACACAGCGAAAGAGAGCGTGAGTAAGAGTGACACAGCGAAAGAGAGCGTGAGTAAGAGTGACACAGCGAAAGAGAGCGTGAGTAAGAGTGACACAGCGAAAGAGAGCGTGAGTAAGAGTGACACAGCGAAAGAGAGCGGGAGTAAGAGTGACACAGCGAAAGAGAGCGTGAGTAAGAGTGACACAGCGAAAGAGAGCGTGAGTAAGAGTGACACAGCGAAAGAGAGCGTGAGTAAGAGTGACACAGCGAAAGAGAGCGTGAGTAAGAGTGACACAGCGAAAGAGAGCGTGAGTAAGAGTGACACAGCGAAAGAGAGCGTGAGTAAGAGTGACACAGCGAAAGAGAGCGTGAGTAAGAGTGCGTGTGAAAGAGTGCGTGAGTAAGAGTGCGTGTGAAAGAGTGCGTGAGTAAGAGTGAGTGTGAAAGAGAGAGGAGAAAAACAGAAGAAGGGAGGAGAGAAGAGAGACAGAGGTGGAAAGGAAAGTAAAAAGAGAGTGAGAGAAAGAGTAAAAGAAAAGCAGGAAAAAAGCAAAAGAAAATGAGAGAAAGCATGAAAAAGAAAAAGTAATAGAATGAAAGAAAAAGAGGAACAAAGTGAAAGAAAAAAGAGAGAGAGAGAGAGAAAAACTGATCAGACTTGAAGACCATCATCAGGTGAGGATCCCTTTCAGTAAGAGAAACTCAACTTTGACATACAGAGAGGTGCAAACATGCTTAAACTTAATAAGTAATCATCCGTACACATGGAGAGAAAACACAAAGGTCATCAGTAATACGAGGGACATGCAAAATGCCCGGAATGGCTACTCTAAGATTTAAACATCCAACAGTCACATTACTAACAACAATGAAATCTATGTAATGACATTACAAATGTCTACAGTTCTGTCACAACTACTGCAAGTTGTTCACTATAGGGTAGTGCACAAAAAAGTCATAAACAGAGACCAAGAAATTAACGGCTAAGTGTCTAGCATTCAAAATAAATTTAGAAACTAAAGACTATTAAGGAAAAAAAAATTACTATAGATACTCATGTCTTATCTTCAAAAATACTGACTTACCATTCTGTTTCTCTATCAAATGAAGTTTGAAGATCATTAATAGAATGTATCAACCAGTTGGTAGGATTAGACCAAAAATATTCTGTACACTAAAATTATCACAATTTTTTTTTTTTTTAACAGAGATTATAAACACAATTATTCAACTTACTTTTTGTGCTGTCCTCACAAAATTTCAGCCTAACTATTCTTTATGTGTACAATACTTAAGCAAAAAGAGAGGTCTATTTCATATCAAAAAGATATTGGTGGCTAATATGCTGACAGTTCATTCTTAGCAATGTCAGCCACATAGATAATACTACTGGTGTGTGTCGCCATGTGTAATATGGAATCACCTGTATTGCACAAGCTGCTAAAAATGGTATCATCAGTATGTGTTGCTGAAAATGAGTCAAACCAATCACTATTATTGTTTAAAAAGAAAAAAGTCTTTCCTTTTTTTGTTATGGGTTGTGTCTCAGAAGGCTGTAGAATTTAACAACCAAAATATTCTGCTAACAAAAGCAACACAAAAAAAGTTCAATAGTCTGAATATGGGTAAAAATATGTACCGAGATTTTTATAAATTTTCTGATAGCTAAAAGATTAAATTCAATGTCCTGATACTTCTGCATGTTAAATCATCAACTGATATAACCCCCCTAAGAAGACAATTTGTTTTAGAAAGAAGAATGCATGAGTAAGAAAGAAAGTTGCCTTTCTATTCATTTTTCAATTTAAAGATAATTTTCTTTTCATCTTATAGTTTTTTTGTGTGCAATATTTTAATTGACCACCGTGCAAGTCTTAAAGAAGACAATCCTTCATCAGATCTCATGAACTGGAGCTACAAAATCACAAAGATCAAATAATAGAAATCACATCACTTGAAGGGATAACAGCAGCAATAACTAAAATGAATCAAACATAATCAGAATGTTGACATTCCACATTACATTAAGCAAAAAGTTAGTAAGAAAACTCCAATCAATAGTAAACCTGAGAAGGCTATTTTCTTGAAAAACTGTTTTAATAGAAACATCTTGGAAATTTCAACTGACAGTAATGCTAACTGCTAAGTCCGTGCATGCAAAATCTTTCCTTGTAAGGAAACTGCTAATCTCACCATTACCAAAGCCAAATGTTCCCTTTGATTTTTACAGTATGAAACAACAGGGAATTATCAGTCAGAAGCATATTTTTTTTATTGTCCCCCAATGGGGTGTCCCCATAGGATATATCTACACATTTTTCTGAATGACTAACAAAAAAAAAAAAAAAGAAAGACTTCATTAGTTTTTTTTTCTTCAACACAGATCAGTCTAACAATTTCATAAATTCATTAAAAAAATTTTTTTAAATTAAAGAAAAAAAACCTTAGTTATATTAAACTAGTAGCAATAATTCACCTAATCAACATAACTATATCAGCATTAAATGATGCAAACACTAAAATCATATGGTCATCAGTTAGTCTAAAAACGGCAGGTGTTGGCTTGTTTAATTGCATCATCTTTACATCATTATTATTAACATATTCAGAGGACATATGCTTCAAATGTAACAGATTATGTAAATTAAGATAATCACATCAGGTGTTCTATATGGAAGCAACAAAATTTGAGTTGATAGTTAAATGAGTGGTAAGTCTGAGCAAGGCAACTGTTTAGCTAAGCCACTAAACGGATTAGTTATATCCCCACTTACTATTTCACTCTCATTAATCCCTTTACATTTTTTCTAGAATCTATTTTATACTGGGGGGGGGATATATATATATATATATATATATATATATATGAAAAACTACTAAAAA